>JAVYIG010003858.1:0-180018 GCA_035222895.1 Strongylocentrotus droebachiensis
ACCACTGTGTAAAACTCAACCAATTTCACTAAAAATCGATACTTTAGTGACAATCAATAAGATCTAAATAGCAGTAATATACATTTTTTTAACTTTCCGATGTTTGAAAGAATTGTCAGTCCACTGTCGAACTTGCCGATCAGCCGCATCGGCATGATTGTGTGCATCCTCTGTGTTATGAGTGTATTGACTATTCATATATTTAAATGCTGCCTATTAACGCGTAGTGCAGTGCTAGAGGTCAATATGCATTAGCGTTGACTCTCCATATGCTTTGCTGGAGTGTATTATTACAGCTAAAAAATGTAATATTTGAAGTTTGAAATCCTTAGACATGGGTCCATTTTTGACAAAAAATCCTTAGACATGGGTACCTATTTCAGCAAAAGGACCCTTGGATGTGGGTATGGGTTCGGAGGTCTCAGCCGCACACCCCCGTCCGACTATAATCTGAGTACCCCCCCCCGGGTGGCTATTAGTCAAATTTGACTATTGTTGCCAATTTCATCGCTTTCTTTTAATGTCTTGGTAATTTTTTTTTTTTTTTTTTTTTTCCAATCTCATTTTAATATAATATTAGTCATAGTCTACAAAAAAAAAAAAAATATTTCAAATTAAACCACGATCCGCACACAGTTCCAACTCACGCTGGCCCTGTCCTTTCTATGATGCCTTCTTACCAGCCCAGCGAGTTATGTTACGCCGTACGCTTCTCGGTTGATAAACTCAACCTAGGTCACTCTGGCATAGACAAGGGGGCGTCGTGTACCTGTATGTTTAGAGGGTTTATTTATTTATTAGGAGAAAGACAACTGCATAAGCAAAACACTTGTGGGCTTTATTAGTTTATATGAGTTAGTTCATGAGATTATTTATATAGCGCATGACTTTTAACTACTATAATCATTGGGGGTGACATGCTTTCGAGTAATGATATAGCAAGTTTTAATTGCTTTTTTTTTTTTTAACCGTGGCCAGCAGATTTCATGTATCCTTCTCTCTCTCTCTCCTCTCCACTTCCCTAAAGTTGTGTGTATGTATTAAGATATGTTTTTCGATTGGTCAAATAAATAATGATAAATTGTTTCAATCATTATTTTTTTTTTTAATTAAAAGAGGCCTAAATAAGATATATAGGTCTATACGATCAAAACTTCAAATAAGACACTAATACAGGTGTAGGCATAAGGTTATACACAAAATACCTATTTTCTCTTCTATTCAGCTCAAATTGATTGCGGTTTCTGTTTTTCATCTCTTTTGATTTTACTTTTTACATAATCGCTTCGTTCTAAAAACGAAGCGAGAAATTGACATTTGTACATGAGAGTCACTGTTTCGTAAACATATCATAATGTCCTCTTCCTTGGAAATATTAACTTCTGACATTAACATGGCCCTTTCTATTATATACTTTGGACATTCTATCAAAAAATGTCTGACCGTTTCTAATGTTGGACAGCTGTCACAGAAACCTGTGGAGTGGATGCCCAAACGCAAGAGGTCTTGGTTGAGTCCAGACACTCCCAGGCGTAGTCGCCTAAGAATAGTTTCAGTTTTTCTTCCCAATTTACAAGAATATTGTGAGATAACATTTGGCTGAAGGATTTTGAATGCCGATTGGGTATCATTCCACCTTTCTTGCCAAAGTAACTTTGAACTGTACAAAATTAAACTTGTCTTTTCAAATAAAGTCAATTTATTATGCATTTCAATTTCCTGAGTTAGAGCTTTTTTTGCGTAGAAGTCTGCCTTTTCATTTCCCACTATCCCACAGTGGCCTGGAATCCATTCCAAAGCGATTTCGATCCCTCTATATTTTCAATCGGGTCGTTATTATAAATATTTCTGTGACAAAGGATTCGTCACTAAACTGTTTCAAGGCTGTGAGGGCACTTAAGCAGTCGCTAAAAATGACTGCACCTGTATAGATGTTTGTTTCTTCGATCCATTGAAGGGCAAGAACAATTGCAGCCAACTCGGCTCTATACGATGAGGTAAAATTCGCTATCACATTACGGTATCCTTCAATTAACTTTTCATTCGACTGTCGAAAAACCAACACTCACCGATTTTTCTTCAATTTAAGAATCTTTACAGAAATATGCAAATCGTTTGGTGATCTACATTTGATAATGACACTATTTTTTATTTATTTTAGGAGAATTTATATGTATATATTTCTTTTTGAACAATTTTAGCCCCAAAACTTGTTTTGGGTTATTCTTGATAAATCAAATGGATCGTGACAAAGACTATGTTCTTGAGCTGCTAGTATCGCGATATATCGATATCATGTCTGTCATGGCTTTGGCATGGCTTTGTGAAACGGTTTATCCACTTCATGACATCTCCGTAGGTCGCCGACAAAGATATGACTGTCATGGAGTTGGTTTCGAGAAACGGCCCCCAGGCCTCTAAATAAATCCTGGGGGCCGTTTCTCGAAACCGTCATAACTACAAGATCAACGACATCTCGCCACTGTCACGCAACTTGTCAGCTAAGTGTTTCACGAAGCCGTCTTTGCCAAGATGAGCGACAACTTCCGCGACAAGCGAGTTGTCATTGCTCCGAACCCGTCATATCTTTTTAATTGCTTTAAAGCGCCATCACAAGTCAGTTTGTTGCCATTTCATGGGCCGCGAAATGGACGAGTAGTTTCACTTTCATTTTGAGAAAAATATAGACGAGTTCGGTACGTAATTCTCTGGGATGCGAAATGCAAATGTACAAAAGTGAGAATACAAATTATACAGAAACTTTAAAAAGCTGAATATAAACATTAAATCACAAATCATTAAACTATAACATATAAATAAGAGAGATAAGAATGTTACACACCGTTTTCCATAGTCGATCCATAGTCTTTAGTTAGGATACCGCAAACCTTTGGGGCCTATGTGCATTATTATTCCCTCTCTAATTACTTCTTCCAAATTATATTTTCAATATCAAATCAATTATATAACGAGTATTTATGAGACTCTAGAATAAAAACTGGCTGAGAAAAGGTATTTTGCCTAAAATTCCTCCTCACAATAAACAAAAACGTACGTATTGATAAACTATCACATTACGGTATCCTTCAACTAACTTTTGATTCGACTGTCGAAAAAAAAACACTCACCGATTTTTCTTCAATTTAAGAATCTTTACAGAAATATGCAAATCGTTTGATGATCTTCATTTGATAATGACACTATTTATTATTTATTTTAGGAGAATTTATATGTATATATTTCTTTTTGAATAATTTTAGCTCCAAAATTTGTTTTGGGTTATTCTTGATAAATCAAATGGATCGTGACAAAGACTATGTTCTTGAGCTGCTAGTATCGCGATATATCGATATCATGTCTGTCATGGCTTCGTGAAACGGTTTATCCATTTCATGACATCTCCGTAGGTCGCCGACAAAGATATGACTGTCATGGAGTTGGTTTCGAGAAACGGCCCCCAGGTGCAAAATATATATACAGTGATGTGCTGTTAAAAACGTGGACAGCGATGTGCTGCCATCAGTTGGACGCTTCCTTCAATGCCCTTTTAAAGGCATCCAGAGAAAGGAAGTCTGCAGGGTCCTTCTTGAGGTTGTTCCACTCTTTACTAGTACGAGGGAAGAAGGATGAGAGGAAAGTCTGGTTGTTGCAGTAAGGTGTCCAAAAGCAAGAGCTGTGTCCCCTGGTGCGTGATGATGATTATGTTAAGAACTGGTTCCAGTAACGTCAACCATGTCATATCTGATCCTGCATTGACAGTCGTTGTTGTTGACGCCTACTTTCTAGAGAATGCCATTGGAGGTCTCTCAGTGCTTTGGTTGTGAGCAAGGCCATCAGCGATTTTCTTCCCTTTTTTTTGGGGGGGGGGGGAGGGTCAAGACACAGTATAATAGACCAGTTCGTAGTTAGCACATGGGTCATATGACCCCAAATGTCCACATATCTTTTAAACATAGATAAATCCAACTTTGTGCCTTTTGAATAATCACAGCTAAAGTCTTGGAAGTGATTCTTTGTTTGCCCTCTTGAAAAGATTACTTCCACCTGTGTTCAATAGAATGCATCACAGGTGCATGCATAAATAATAATTACATAACTTTCGTGAGCATGTATTAGTCTGAGCAGTGGGTTTTACAATTTTGTTCAAGTGACCTTTAGCTGCGCATGCGCAGATCAATCCGCGAATGCTCAGATTGTACCTACGAACTGGTATATTAGGGCCGTATTCTGATTACACTCGACAATAATAAGGGAGTTTACAGATAGCACATGGTACAAATGACCCCAAATATCAACAGATCTTTTACACATGGAGAAGTTCCACTTTAAGCATCTTATAATAATAACTGCCAAAGTCCTAGATGTGCTTCATGAATACCTTTTGTTTGCCCTTTTGAAAAGAATACTTCCACCTGCGTATCATAGAATGTACCATTGGTTCATAAATGAATAATGTTACATAACTTCATGAGCGCATATCCAGTATTCATCTCTGTGGGTTTTACCATTTTGGTACAAATGACCTTTATCTGCCCATGCGCAGATTGTATCTGTAAACTCCCTTATACAATGTAGAAGTTACACTCACTGTTCGGACGATTGGTTTGTACTTTGCTTGTTAACTCTCCCCCTCCCACCCTCACCCCTATCTCTCTCTCTCTCTCTCTCTCTCTCCTCTCCCTCTCCTTATTACCCTCCTGTTTCTTTCCGTCTGATCATATTCTTTACCCACATCTTTAGTTCATATTTCCTATTTTCCAACCCCCCCCCCCGTCTCACTCTCACTCTCTCTCTCTCTCTCTCTCTTCTTCTTCCCTGTCTATGTAGGGACTTCCACCTTTGTTTTTCCCTCTCCATTATCATCATTAATCACCATCATCAATCATCATCATTATCATCACCATCAACATCACGAACATCATCACTATCACCATAATCACCATCATCAATCATCACCATCATCATCATCAACCTCATCATCATCAATCATCATCATCGTCATTACCATCATCATCGTCATTATCATAATCATCATCAATCATCATCATCGTCACCATCATCAATCATAATAATCATCATCATCAATCTTTACCATCACCAATCATCATCATCATCATTATCACCAGCATCATCATCATCATAGTCACCATCATCATCATTATTACCATCATCATCATCATTATCATCATCATCAATCATCATCGTCATCATCACCATCATCATATACATCATCATTCTTATGATCGTCATCATCACCATCATCACCAATCTTCACCATCATCATTCATCATCATTATCAACATCATCATCATAATCACTATCATCAATCATCATAATTACCATCGCCATCATCATCCTCAATATCATCATTATCATCTCACCATCATCAATCATCATCATTGCCATCATCGGCATCATCACCATCATCACCATCATCAATCATCAACGTCACCATCACCATCATCAATTAGCACCATCATTAATTATCACCACCATCAATCATTAAAATCGTCATAATCATCATGATTAGCATAATCACCATCATAATCAACATCATCAGTCATCATCATCATCATAATCACCGTCACCAATCAACATCATCACCACCATCATCAGAATGAGGTTGATGAACATCATTATCATCATAATCCCTATCATCAATCATCATCAATATCATCATCAATATCATCATCATCATTATCAATCATCACCATTATCACCATCATCAATCATTATCATCAAAATCATCATCATCATCACCACCTCCATCATCATCGTCATCAATCACCATCACCATCATCATCATTCTCACCAATGTTATCATCATCATCATTACTATCACAGTCATCGTCATCATCACCAATTCCCCTAGCTCTCTCTCTCACTCTCTCTTTCTTCCTTTGTCCTAGTTTCTCTAACTCTTCAATCTCTTTTCTTATATTATCCCTGTCTTCCTCTGCCTGTCCATCATCTGTACGACTTACATCAAAAACGTCGAAGTATCTCAAGATTTTTTTAATAGAATATATCAATCCGACAGAGCTTGATAAATCAACAAAGCATGTAAATTGACCCTTAGTTCATCATAATCATCTCCAGTTAAGTTCAACCTATACACGTCATGCCATCAATTAATATCAACAAATCACTTGTAGAGATTACTGAATAACATTTATCAATAACACCATATATGGGTTATAGATTTAGGATGGAAGCTCCAGTGCCGACTAATATTAAGATTCGTAGGAATAGAGCCTTATAATATATTCGTGTATAACTCATATCATCACAGTATAATATAATAGTAGACCAGCCAAACATAAACATGGGCTGTAGAAAAAGTTCCCATGGAATTTGGGGGGCAATGCATAGCATCCATGCTAAATCTTTTGCAAAACACAAAGAAGTAAGGACAATAACCCCCTGGAAAATTACCCCCCTTCTCTAGGACAACCAAGGACAACCACCCTCTAGGACAATTACACCCCTCCCCCTCTAAAGGAAAACCAAAGACAACCACCCCGAGAACAATTACTTCATGCTGTTACATGCCATATTTAGAATATTAAGGCATTTGAAGAGCCATGATTTTCAGGGAACATTTGTTATCTGATGTTCTTCCGCACTTGCATAATAACAATGATAAAGCTAAAAAATTAATTGTCACCTCTTCCCAGAACTCTACCTTCTCTTTAATGTTTTTGTATACACCATAAATCTGTCTATTGAAATTATTCATCTTGATTAAAGGTATTACAAAGTTTTGGTATAGGGTCATGAATTTGGTTCAAATGAACATATTGGAAGCATATACTATCCTACAATAGTCAGTGATCGTTTTCGCGGTTGAAATCTAGTCTAAAGTTATGAAATTATAAATAATTATCTTTTTATGTTGTATAGCTCTCTCTCAAGGTCAATATATTAATTAAGCTATAAAACAATGTTTCTTGACAAAAATCGACCGACTAGCTATTCCGGTTTGGGAATTATATATCACAACTACTTATTCTGAGATTTTCATGGTCGCAGCTACCATTGTACGGCCGTAGGCGCTATTTGAAATGTATCAACATTTACCGGGAGCACCGGGAAATTTTTATATTCAATTTTTCTCGAAAACAGAAATGTTTTAGGGGCTAAATTTTATAGTGCTTATAATACATCCACATGGGCATCCAAATATATAAAAATTGTAAAGAATCACTATCCACCCAATTTTCCAATTTCCCAAAACTTTGTATTACCTTTAAAGATAAACTCCAGTTCTGGTAAAAAAAATATTTAAAAAATTATCACAGAATCAAACGAAAGTTACACTGAATGTTCAAGATTACAAATAAATGACATGTGCCAAACAATTTTGGAAGAAAATGTATACTGGCTGAGTAATGAGCATAGAAAGACAAGGAAATCGAGGTAGTACTAGCCCCGACACCATGTGTGTTGTCCCATATATAACTTTCTGTGTACAGTGCTTGTTACTTTACCAAGACTCGGTCAAATTGATTATGATTTTGATGACTCCAGAACCTTGTAGTGTACACCAATACTTACATGCTACATGATCAACTGTTTCTGATCCTTTCCACACCTTTTCTTTCACAATGCAATCGCATTACCAGTACTAAAGTTTATCTTTAAGCATATGACATGTGTTGTTATGCCTCACACAGAAAATAAATGATCAGATAATGTGATGGATAAGTCATTTTTTTGGTCCCCAAAAAATCGACTTCTTAAACAGGATGCACATTTTGAGTGGATACAGACTGTACATGTACCGTATATGGCGATTCTCACATATTAGCTGCATTAGTCCAAGGGCCAAAAACTGAAAAGGCCCCTCCCCCCTTACACAATCTGAAATAATTTGTTTTCTGTTAGTTAGGACCGTTCCCAATCGGAATGTGCTTGTTGGTTCTAAAGTACGTAGTGGAGGTGACCACTAGGGCTATTATCATGTTAACGGATCAAGAACATTTTAGAATTTTAGAAAGCTAATTCAACTTCAAACACATTTAATTATTATATTTTTTAATCATCAAAAAAAGATAAAAAACAAAACAACAAATACTGATTAACTTGGGCGAGTGTGTAACTTTCCTCCATGTTGTTATTCTACTTTTTTATATAGGTGTTGCGCACTTTCCCAATGTTGATCCTTCCAACCTTAGAAAATAGCGAAAGATGCCTGAGTATGCTTACTCATGTCATAAATCATCACCCTAGATATGACGTCACATTCACACATATCACAAAGAGCCTCTAGTCTACATTTAAATACGTGAACTCTAAACCCGATTACGACTGCTTCAAAGCAGACGGAATGTTCTTTATCTTTCAAGTCTCTTTCAATTTGTCCGATACCGTTCCAACGTTCTACGTGTATTGTCTTGTACATTTCGTTGAAATTTAACAGTAAGTTCCGTTATAAGTTCCGTCATAAACTAGAATAAAAAAAAGTATAAAATATAATCTTCGACATCACATTTTAATTAATGACTTTGAAGAATCCTCGATGTCTACTTTGAATCCAATCTGATGAAAATATCGGCATTAAAGGCCCCTTATACTGCAATTGAAGTTTGTCGGGTGGTCAATAATTTAGGGCAAAACATGGTGACACTATTATTAAAGAAAAACGAATAGAAATTAAAAGCAAAAGCTTTTTGTCCACAAATTGTAATTTCCTATTATACCTATCCAATACTAACAACAATTTCGTCTAACTTATCGTTACCTGAAATGGCTCAAATTACATTGCAATCAAATTGGAAGATCGAATACATTGATGTATATGTTTACATTTGATTTTGTGCTGTTCAATTATATATGTGTGGTATTTATTAAATTCAGTTTTTTTCTTGATGTGTATGGTAACGGCCGTGGTGGTCACATCCACCACCAACTTTATGACAAGAACGAACAGATTATGATAGCTGAGGGTTTTGGATAACAGATATAAATCATATGATATGGCTGATATTCTGCTTGTTTTATATTTTGTGTTTGGTTCACAGAAGTCAACTTTTTTAATATTCGGTTCCTTGGCAACAGCAATTTTTAGTAATGACTGTGGCTTCAAATGACCCATTTAAACAAATATATATAATCAAACGGTCACATAAAATTATTAGACGATGACTATTTGTTTCATGTTATTGAAAAACAATAATAGTATTTTTGGGGGTAAGGGGACATTTTTTTTTTGTGTGTCTCTCAAAATTTGAAAATTTGGCCTATCGATATTTCGTTTCGTTGGGGAGGGGGTAAGGTCAGCGTTTGGGGGTCACCCATTACTTTTTTTCTTTTTTTTAAATTATTATTATTATTTTATTATTTGAATAGACTAAAAAGGGGGGGGGGGGGGTTTCGTCCGAAACACACACATAAAAAAGTTAAAGGGGAGGGGTTCACCCCCCCCCCCCCCTGCGTACGCGCCTGGCTAAAGGTCCTATTAAATCAGAAATACTCAATTTCAGATTGTTTCTCGGTGGGTGGGGCCTTTTTTATTATTGGCCCATGGACTAATGTTGCTAATACCTGTAAGAATTGCCATATACGGTACATGTACACTGTATTACGTACATGTACATCATTTTTTTTCAATCAAAATGCGCTTCCTGTAAAAACATATCAACTCATTTGGGATAGCATAACATGACTTATCCATTACAGTATCTGATAATTTCTTTTATTTGTGTGGCATGAAAACAAATATAATATGTTTAATCAAGAAAAGTGTTTTCATTGGCATCGTTTTTTTCATGTTAGTTTAGATAACCCCTATTCTTAGTAAGTGATACTTTTAATTTTCATTGCGTTATACATGTGTGGGTGTAATACCTAACTTTTAAATGTTTATTAAACCGTTTTATTACTTCAAACTCATGATATGAAAATGAAAATTATATCAATTGAAAGATCTTTCTCAGATAAAACATATTCGACCAAAAATGGAAAATTATGATTGTATTTACATTTTTCAAATGTTGGTATTTTTAGTAAAGAAAAAGGCGCGTGGCATCCACTCCTATGTTATTCTTTAGTATTTTCGAACGGTCGCTACCCAGGTGTGAATCGATAATACCATTTAGGCACCGAAAGTGGGGTATTATGTGAAGGTGGCGTGGAAAATTCACCGGACTATGAAGCACATGGTACAGGGTTCCGTCCTAATGAGTGGGCCTACACCCTTGCGAATATTAGGGGATGATAAATCAGCAATTGACCATTGTTTTTCATACTTTATTCATAATCATTCGGATTTCACAAAATGCATGAAACTTGGAAATGTACCTATTGCGTACTTAATACAATTATCGATAAACTCAGTGCCAAGATAAGGAGCTGAACATATAGACGGGTTGTCTTTGATAGTCTTTAACGAGCTCTGGAATAGTTGGTGTCGGTGAGTGTGTTGAGAAAGTCTACTATTTCTTCCTTTTCATCATAACAGGTTTTCTATATCCTTCCCTTTTTCTTCGCGGATTTTTTTCTCTTTACATTTGGTGATTGACCGGCCCTCGGGCGACAAATTCGACTGATCCTCAAGCCGAAATACCGAGAGGCCTTGTGAATAATCTCACTACTCTTCATGGTCAAGCCGACCATGCGTTCTCGTCGTCGTTGTCCTGTAAGTCATGACTGATCCTTTGTGACCCTGTTGATGGTTCTCCAGAATGTACTGTCTTGAGCCATACAATGGGCTGAGACGAATAATAGATTAACCCCTGTGTCGAGTTTGGTTTGAAAAATCAGATAACAGGATGTCGTACCATGCGTCGGTACTCCATCATGTCTATGGCAGCCGCGAAAGGACCTCTGGGAAGAAGTTTGTGAAACTGTTGGGGCATGTGAGGAACAATCTTCCGGACGTGCGAAGTGTCACCTAGATTCCACTCACTATCTTTACCACTGTCAATTACCGTAGGTTGAAAGAAAGCGTGAGGGACGACATCTTCATCCCGACTGGCACTATGACGGATAACCTGAGGAACACTCGACCTCTCACCCGGAAGCGGAAGATGTTCGCGGAAGGGGTCATAATACATTGCTGAAGGCGGGAAGAGGTGATCACCATAAGCAGAAATTGTAGTTTTTCCTAATGGAGAAAAAACAAATCTTATTTTAGATTACCCTCCTTACTGTACTATAAACATTATGATCGAACCTAAAAATAGCATTATACGTTTGAATCCGGTCCGGGACTATGGCATGGCATATACATGTAGGTTTATATGCTATCGGACTGCAAGTTTGTTTTGAAAGAAAACGCATTCATGTAAAAGATTTTAAATCTAAATATTGTGTTAAGTTCTTAAAATGTTGTGGCATCAACACACAAGTAAATAATGCAGGGCGTATAGAATTTTTTCGATCAGAGATATTAAGCCTAACTAACATTACGCATCGTCTACAATATCAAAGCTGATGACTGAACTTCATTCCATAAGTATTAGAAACCTTTATTTATTATTGCGACAAAATGTAATGTGAATTCTGTTACACCAGTAGGCACACAACTTGTAAAGTGACAGCCTATAAGGGAGTTTACAGATAGCACATGGTACAAATGACCCCAAATATCCACAGATCTTGTACACATGGAGAAGTTCCACTTTGAGCATATTAGAATAATAACTGCCAAAGTCCTAGATGTGCTTCATGAATACCTTTTGTTTGCCCTCTTGAAAAGAATACTTCCACCTGCGTATCATAGAATGTACCGTTGGTACATAACTTTCATGAGCGCATATCCAGTATTCATCTCTGTGGGTTTTACCTTTTTGGTACAAATGACCTTTATCTGCCCATGCGCAGATTGTATCTGTAAACTCCCTTATTGCGGTCGTATGATTTCCTCTTTCGCGAGACGGGCAGGTTTGAAACTAGAAAGTTGAATAAGATGCTTACTCTGAATCGGCTGTCTCTGCAGCGCAAAGGAGAGGTGAGGGTGCGCTGGAGAGCCTAAATGGACAGGGAGATTGAACGGAGAATCCTCTCTCAATGCTGCTAACGAGAATGGGAAAGGCTGCGGATCACCTCCGGTCATCATCGAGCCGAGTACAACCTCTCTTGGTGAACTTGTTGGATTGCGGGCGTAGGTATGGCCTTTCATCAATATATCCACCTTTTCCCTATCACGGGAATATATTCATGAAAACAAATGAACAAACAAACTGAAAGTATAAGAGTATGCTAAAGACGGTCCAACTCAGATCAAAATACAACTTGACATATTATCTTGATGTATCCTCCGCCATCTGCAGTGTGTGTTGCATAAAGGGGAAGTACATACACGTTTATATGAAGTTAGTTTTAGAAGGAGCATATGTCCAGTTGAGAATGACAGTATGAGCAGAATATGACAGTTTGAGAAAACTCTGAAAAGTTTTTTTTTTTAATTATGACGTTTTAAAGTTTTAGTCGATTAAACACAAATCAGCAAGTCGATTTCCAGTCCCCTTTTTTCGTAATTCGTTTTTTCTTCTTTAACAATACCTTTCAGTACAGTTTGTTTAAGCTATGCCATAAGCAACATTTCTTTGTTAGTTTTCAAATACTTCCATGATATTCTTATCATTATGTACACCCAACATTCAAATTATGTGGTTTTCAATTCCATAATCTTGGTTAAAATCCACGTTTCTCCAATTTGCTCTCTACTAAAAATTGTTAAATTTCTATTTCTATTAATTAAAGAAAATATTGAATAATACATGCTCCTAGATATGATCATCGCACATTATGTTTCACATGTATGAAAACAAACACACATATTTTACTACAGGCGTCATTAGAGGGACATTTGGAGTGAAAAAATGATTCATTATAAAGTAGACATTGTCATTATAATGATCGGAGGACAATTTGGTGTCTTCTTATCTATCCTCTTATTTATCATAGATAGAAGGCCCAATTTTGTTACATATCTCTCTCTATATATGCAATTTTACTAAAGGCGTCATTGGAGAGACATTTTGAGTGAAAAAATGAGTCATTAAGTAGACATTAGGGTTAGGGTTAGGTTTAGGGTTAGGGTTAATGTCCACTTAATGTACCATGTAGGGTTTATATATATACGTACATCTATATGTACATGTATATATATATATATATATATATATATATATTTCAGTGTGAGTTTGTGTGCGTGAGAGTGTGTGTATTCTTTCATCAACAACTACCAAAATGAAAATTAGTGAAATTTTCTGTTCAGGGCAAATGAGAGGAGACCTTGTAAGATAAGTAACAGCGTTGCTACTTTGTGTTCGATTGATTAAAACTTCAAGCTTCAAAATCTTTCGTATTTTATCATAATTTGCTCAAACTTTCACTGACCTGTTTCTCTCAACTTTCTGTTTTTTTTAGAAACCAAATTAAATATTTGGGTGGACTTTCCTTTGTATTGAGTTCTGGTAAATCAATTACTTTGAAAAGAAACTGTCTGGAAACAATCTGCAAAGGTTGATTATGAAGCAGACACGAATATACTATGGTGTATTCAAATTATTAAAGTGTGGACTGAACACATTATGGCATGAAGTTGGGTCCAACTTTTTAGTTTTTTGTTCTCGTCATATTTCATTTTATCGATGTCACTCTCTTATAAAGTAAATCATAGAAGAAAAAAAATATCCTGTAAACTCACAATTAAGACACATTCTACATATCTGGAAAATACTCCCTTGATAGTACAAAGAGCTAACTAACAAGTCATGTAAATATCTTTTAACAGTTTTAGGACGGGCTTTCAAGACTCGTGCTAAAATGGCAAACCCAGGCCGAAAGAGCGAAATTCGGGACGAAATTAAGTGAAGCAATAAGTCAGTTTTTATTCAGTATAACTTCATACCTTGAAAGGTTTTAAATGTATATTGTAGATAATCTTTTTCATCACATCTTCTTCGCAATTAAACAACAAATTGTTTAAAGTTCTTCTTTTTTCTGTTAACTCTCCCGGCAGTAACTTTGAAAGGTATCACAAATGTATACATGAACGTGGATATATACATAAATGAAAGGGAAATCAAGAAAGCTAGATGGATTGCTATTAAACATTTACTTCCTTCAAAGGGACTTGGTAACATTTTTCAGATGAGAAATGGTGCTAAGGTAGTGACTTCAATGCTAGATGTACAATTAAAGATAATCTGAAAGTTTGAGTGAAAACAGACCAGTATTAATGATACAAATTTAATTCTCCCAACTATATCATTACAATTTAATTACACTTCAGGTGAATGTAAATCGTCACACAGTACTGAATTAGCTCTATATACCATTCCAGACGTTTAAGTGTTGAAAGGTTTTTAAAAGCCTGTCTTAAAAATTCAAAAATGGTTGGGACAATTTACTGTTAGAGGGTGTTGCACAGTGACGCCTTCAAAGTATTTTTTAGGATGTTTTGTATGTTAGAGGGTTAGTACAATAGAAGGGATATAATAAGTAACATTTCATCCAAAAAATACGCAGTTTTTTCATCAACCTTCAACAATATTACCGAGTCACTTAAACTACTAAACAAAATTTAAGCCTCATAATTATTTCATGCACGTTGTTACAATGATCTAACATGGGGACATTCATCATCAACGCTAACTCATCCTTACCTCTCAAATTCGGAAAGCCTAGAAGAATCTCGGAATCCTTTGGCAAACGGATTGCTGTCAATTTTCAATCTAGTAATCTAATTACAAAGAAGATAATAATGACAAAATGGTAATGTTATCTAGAAAAAACAGTTAAATGTTATGTGCGATCAGTTTTCTACACACCTATGGTGGAAGAATTCAAAGCTATATAAATGTCCGGAAAACCTGCATTTAACGAGATATGGTATCGTGTTGTTTTTATCAATGACTTTCAAACCCACTGATGCCAGCAAGTAAAAGTCTCCTGGAGATAATCGGTACTAGACCAGATTATGGTCGTTTTGAATATATATTTAACCTTTGAGTGTGTGCGTGCGCGCGCTCACCCCACGTACGACTTCACTATTCCCCACGAATCACCTACCCTATGGCCCGAATTCACAAAGGAGGTTTGTCGACAAACCTTGGTTTTCGTACGTCATATGACGCGTTTCGACGCGTTTTTACAAACCAGGTTTGTAAAAAACGCGTAAAAACGCGTCATATGACGTACGAAAACCAAGGTTTGTCGACAAACCTCCTTTGTGAATTCGGGCCTCAGTGTCTGTATTCGCACGTAATTATGTTGTACATAATATCTAGTATTCGAGCAAACGCGCACGTCACCAAGACGTACAAATAGAGAACAGTCCAGGTAGTGGACCATTTTGCCATTGCCCTACATGCATTCAGGTGAAGGGTACAAACTAGTAGGAATACTTCCGAAGGGGTGGATATAGTACAAACGTCATTTCCATTGCGATATTCTCTTGGCTAATCAATCATGTGAAGACATTACGGACAAACCAGCATGCCTGATATCATAAGGATTTTTGTACTTTTTATGTTGCATTCATATTCCAAACACAACCACGTGATGCACGAAAGACCGTTTCCACAGAGCTAGTCTTTGTGTGTCTTTCTCTATACATTTTAAGCGCTGTGGTACGTTTTGGTGTATAACGCAGTTTAAATAACAATTGTTCTTCTTGTTAATACTAATAATAATATTGAATATTTTTATAGCGCACATATCCACCCTGCAAGGTGCTCAAAGCGCTCCAATATTACCCCGGCTCTGCTAGGCTACCGATTTCGGTGCTCACAGCATTCAAGGAATTCCTTCCTACCGGTACCCATTTACTTTACCTGGGTGGAGTGTGGCAAATGTAGATGAATGTCTTGCCAAAAGACATTAATCCCGCTTCGGGATTCGAACCGCGGTCCTTGTGATCGACAGTCCTGCGATTATCCACTCGTCCACGACACCTCTATTGTTTTTATTACTATCATTATTAGACTCACCAACTGATTTTGATAGGCCGTGACAGCTGTGAATGAGGTCTCAGAAAAGACAAATGTGCGGACATGTTGTGGTCTCGACCGACAAGCATTCATCACCTCATCCATGTCATCACCAGTGACATCGTGGCGCTTGTCGTTGTCCTCATGGTGGTCGTCTTCGTTGTCGACAATGGTCACGTTTTTGACGATGTGGATTCGAGGCTGGTAGCGGTGCATCGAATTCAGGATCACCTGCGAGTAAAATACAACACACATTGTTGGTCACGGTCCTGGATGTTGTTTTGCTTTTGGTAATTAAATCACACAAAAAACCTATAAAGTACACAACCGTTTTCCGTGCAAGTTGGCATCTTAAAATTAATAATAAGAGAACAGTGTCAATATAGTTTCTGAGGCCCATTTCCACAAACGCCCCTGGACCCTGTTTCATAAAAATTGTTTTCAATATCAAGCTGCAATAGCTGTTTTATAAGCTACTGAAATTGTTCGTAGTATACTGACCCCCCCCCCCCCCTCCCTTCCTCAACCAGGCGCGTAGCCAGAGTTTGATATTTGGGGGGGGGGGCACATACATGTAATCGATCGAGGTCAAAAAAGGGGGTCTAAAAAAATGCAACCGATCCTGGAAATTTAGGGGGGCACGTGCCCCCCCCCCCCCCCCCGTGGCTACGCGCCTGTCCTCAACACACACATTTTTAAAAAAATGCACACGCGCGTGCACATTTGCAAAAACTATGTGCATCCCCTGCAGTGTACATGTAAGTCTGGTTCCAAAATGTGAAAATCCTTTAATTTACATTATTGCAAGAAAGCAAACCGACTATAACATTAAGGGACATTACTCCACTGCCTGGACTGTCCACATTTTAAAATTTTGTTTAAAGATATTTTGTATTATTTTCTCTCAAATCAAATACATTTGTACAAATCATCTGCATACATTAATTTTAATCAAAACTACGTTCGCGCCCAGTAACACAGGCAAACGTATACGCGCAACCACAAAAACTAGCTATATGCACAAGATAATTACGTACGCATGCATACCCTGTTTGTTTGTTTGTGTATTAGTTGTTTATCTATTTGTGTATCTATTTGTGTTCAGAAGGGGTGAATTTCTGGCTAGTATTGTGAAGTCGCTGTGATAACGCACGCACGCACACTTTCTCTTTCTTCTCATATCCTTCTCTTTATTTCTTATATCAAGATTGTATTTTGTCATACCTGGCTAACTCGACACAAACTTTACACCTTTTCCTTTTTTGTTAAGATACTCTTCGATATTATTATGCATAAGTTGCATTACTTGAATATTTTTTCAACATAAGGAAAAGGAAAGGTTACAGTGGAAAACTAGAAATGCAATCGTGTCACAACGATGTGCGTGCAATGACGCCGTGTTTCTACGTGTCGAACGAAAGAGCTTCTCTCGGACTATCCAGAGCAATTTGTACGAAGTCTTTAGCTTCTGTGATATTGGAGACAGGTAGGGCGAAAGAAAGGCCTCAATAGTGACCTTGATGGGATGGTAGTGACTATGCCTACGATGTTTGAAAGAAATTGGGATAGGGGAAAGAACCTAGGAAGGGCTCGCAAGCACTGCGTGCAAAAACAAATGGGATTAGTTGCATGTTCGTCATTGCAATCAAGATCGTTCTAGGGGTCAAAAGCGTGAACCCGATTTGCCCCATAGACAATGCGTGTAATGCATGTGCGGAAAACGTACAGGATCTGTATTATGACCGGAGTTAAATTGTTTTTTCTCTCTCTCTCTTTATGTCTCTTTATGGGCCGTATATGGTATCATTGGAAAGAGAATTTCATGGTTGTTATTGTAAACTACTCTCTTTATTTCTATGATAATCCAATCGAAACATGTGATGTAAAATAGATTTAAAGGACAAAATGGCGTCTTAAATGGCCCCCTTGACTAATTCCAAAAATCCGGTCACGAGGTGCCCTGCGTATTGCATCTCGGAATGTCATTGCAAATTTTCAAGGAAAACAAAGGATGTTTAGGGGGCGAAAAGTAGTCTGAAAAAATTGACGTCATGGCCGATAAGTGTTATAATCGGGCGGAATTCGTATAGTGACCCTTGTTCAAATGCGATTTACTCACAATTTTCTGTGTAAACATATACCATACTTGGTATCATTCGAAAGGGCACTTCATTGCGGTCAGTTTGACACTATTGTCATCTGCACGCAATGTACTGCACGCATTAAAGGCGCTATTACGTAATGCATAGCAAATTCATCATTTTTGGCGATAACTTTGCGCTGACGTTATTAAAATTTACCAAACTTGGCAGACAGTTGACACCTATATGGATACATGTGTCTGCCAAGTTTCATCGAGTTAGGTTTAAAGATCGCCATTTTAGAGCAAGTTGAAGTTATTTCGGAATTTTCGTGAAAATGGCGAATTTGGAGGGCAATTTTCTCAAATTTGGTCAGTGATAGGGTATATAATTTTGTATATGGCTGGAAAGGGCATATCTTCAAGTATCTAAATCCAAAAAAGGGTACGGGTTTGCCAAGCCATTATGGAGATACGGCCACAGAGAGAAAGCCAATTCCCAGAACTTTAGAGGGCGCTATTTATGTTGTGCAAAGCCATTGGAGCGTGAAATTTGGCATGGCTATGTGCAATTATGAGATAAAGATACTGTGAGATTTAAATACAAAACGGAATTTATATGAGCAAGTTATGGCAGTTTTAGATTATTTAGGGGTCCATTTTTCAAGAACTTGAGAGATTTTTGACGGAGTCGGTTTTAGATTTGAATTTCGAGTATGAAGATGGCATTTTGAAGGTCAAGTCATGTGTCGCAGATGAAAGAACATCTCTCAGACTATCTAGAGGAATTTGTTAGAAGTTTGTAGGATGAAGGATAGTGGAGATAGTAAGGAAGATATAAAGGCCTTAAAATGGACCAGAAACGGACAAAATGGCGCCTGGACGGTCATGCATGAGTGATTTCCAAAATCGAAGAATGTAGTGACCTTGATGAGATGTTAGAGACTATGCCTATGAAATTTGAAAGGAAAAGGACATGAGGAAAGCACCTAACTAGGAATCACAAACACTACGTGCAAAACGAATGCGATTTCCTGACGATAAGGAGGAAAAGGAGGAAAAGGAGAATATTAATGGGGCAGAATGTGAACGAAAACAAGGCAATGACGAAGGTTCGTCATTGCAATAAATGCTACTTTTAATTTAATAGAACTGAAAAGATAAAAACGGCTATAATATAGGTCTAGAGGTAATAATATTGTGTGAGTAAACGCAGCAGGAGATGAAGTTCAGTAGGTCTCATGTCTCGTCGACCGGCTGTGATTCGACTGAATAAAGTGGGATAATTTATGGTCCAATGAGTGCTGAAATTTGCTTGACCTTTGACCTTCCATTGAAAGCACTAAATGCTTTCTGTGTAAACACGATACGGTAGTATTTCATCTCCGAATGTCATAGAAGCATTTTCGCTGGGAAAGACGTTCGCCTAGCGCAGTACCCTCCTTAACATAAAAAAGAAAGAAAACAATGTGCG
Organism: Strongylocentrotus droebachiensis; assembly: GCA_035222895.1. Classification (NCBI taxonomy): domain Eukaryota; kingdom Metazoa; phylum Echinodermata; class Echinoidea; order Camarodonta; family Strongylocentrotidae; genus Strongylocentrotus; species Strongylocentrotus droebachiensis. The sequence continues at coordinate 19,499 of JAVYIG010003858.1, forward strand.
AACAAGAACGCAAGAGCAATAACAGTAATTAGAATGTCAATAGTCTGTTGCTTTAGTAGTATTTTATGTAACATATTTATGTTTTTTTAATTATTTTTTCTGTATAATTACAAATCGCCTTTTGTTTTCTGAGGGCCTTCAGCCTCATTCCCCCTAGTTAGAAGTACAGACGACGCCATTAAAACAAGCCGAGGAGACAATGTCGGTAAATTTGGGACTTGAAACTTGAAAGAAAGCAGAGAGAAAATCCATTTCAAGTTGCTGATCAAACGGGTGTCTCTACGAAGAGCATGAATGATCTGATGTGTTTGAGTTCCGTTTGGGATATGACTAGCGCATGCTGCTATAAGTTCTGCTCCTACTACTAATACCTGGCTACTACTACTGTCACTGCTACTGCTGTTGCTGCTGCTACTGCTGCTACTACTACTTATACTACTATACTACTACTACTACCACTACTACTACTACTACTGCTATTACTGCTACTACTAATAATACTACTACTACATTATTAGTAAAAGTAATAATAATAATAATAATAATAATACATGTAATAATAACAATAATGATGATGGTGGTCATGATAGTGATAATAATAATTTTAATTATGATAACAATAATAGTTATAATAAAAATAATGATAAAAATAATAATTTTTGAATTATGTTTTAAATTAAAAAATAAACTCTAAATGCACCACAAAATTCTGAGATATAATCCACATGTTTATTACCTGTCAATTTGTTCTTAAAAGTATTCTAGCAACTGGAGAATATGAAACTTTTAGTTTTGTCTTCATTTCTCTTGTGCATATCAGGTATTTTTTTTAAAGGATTAACGACACCCCCCCCCCCCCCCCACCCCCTGTACAATTTCCTTGATCTGACTTACGTGTCCACTTTTATCCAGTTCATTGTTGGTCAACTTGATCTTCTCGAATGAGAGGAGCTGTTTGAGCAACTGTTCTCCGGTGAACGGTGAATCGGGATGGCGGCTCAACCTCGGTGGCAACGACGGATCAGCCTTGCCGGCTACCAGCCATGATGACCGATGGTAGGCGTAGCGATATCGCTTGTTGTCTAGGGGCACGACGTCGATGTACACTGAGTAGGATGACATCGGGTGAAGCCCGGCAAAAGAAACCCGCAGCGTCGGGAACATGCGTCTGATGATGACAAGAAGTTTTAAAACGAAGGAATGATTACTCACAGATATTGCCCTATTGTAAAGGATAGACTACGATGCCAAACTTTAAGGATGGGGGGTGGGGGGGGGGGAATCGAAGAGCACTAAAGTTCAGACGATCGTTATAAATACAGTGCAACATAATGAGGCAATTTACTCTTGTAAGAAAGAAAAAAAAATAGTATGTGATCAAACAATAACATCGATATATTTAGCAGATTTAAGTTGATAATGAATGCAAGTTAAAACAAAATGTCACAACAAAATGTTACATTGCTTCTACTTGCTTTCTTGCTTGGCTCTTTCGCAAAAATAGCAATCCATGCAATCAAAAATTTACCTTACAATCCCCAAATCAATATTTATTAGCAATAAACCCCCGTGATGAAAAAACCGGGGCAATTCAAACGTGGTTTCCTTGCTGAACTGTACGGATCAAAGAAAGGTACAAAAAATCACCCCCCCCCCCCCCCCCCACAAGGTCTGGATATGCCACTGAATGTGATATTGCATATTAGAAAAAAGAGGAGTATGGTTTACAGCCGTTAAAGGAGTTGATATTTCTCCTTCCAATGGATTCAGCCAAGGTTGGGTAAATGTGTCAGTTAATAAAGACTGTTTTACACAGAGGCGTCATTTGTTTGACCTAGGGCTGCGTCAGTACTTGTCGTGGTCTTCGATGTAATAATGGTAATGGTGGTAATGGTATTGTAGGAAAAAGGTGAATGCAAAATGTTATTGAACAGGGCAAGCTTTACACGGATAACTGACAAACGCACTTAATGTCTTCATACGCAAATTAGCGTAGGAATTGACGCAATCGAAATGACGCCTCGTGTACTACTGAGAGCTATGTTACCTGCCAGATTTAGTGATAATCATCTCGGTCCCAAGTTCATGAAAACGATCCCAGAGTTCTTTAGTCTCTAGCTTACAACCGATCCCCGTCATCTCCTTCCAACACGCTGCTCCGTCCCTACAACTATCACAAACTGGACTAGCTCTCGTCTGCGGCATCCCCGAAGGCGAACCCGCTTCGTTACCTGTCACGGCTCGCGGTCCGATGCCAAGTCGCTCGAATGCCGGCGATGTCGTCACGACTGGTTCGCGCAAAAGTGATACCAAGCTGTGTTGTTGCGGAAGCAGATGATGATGATGATGATGATGATTATGTTGTTGCTGAAGATGATTGCGTTGGAGGATGTGATGCGATTGCACGAGGTGTCTTCGCGCTGGACGTTGGGCGTGGTCGCTGACTAACACCTGGCGTTGGTCTTCAATGTCATTTGGAGATGTAACGGCCTGACCATGTCTTGGATGAATTGATGGTTGCGTTTGAGGGGCGACCTCTCTTCGATGAGCTTCTGATCGAAGGGGTGCCACAGGTGGCGTGTTGTATGGGAGCGATCGAAGTCTTGGCGCAGGAGGGAGAGCGATGCGGGGGCGTTTTGCTGCGATGCCATCGTCAAATATATATCTAGGAGATCCAGATTTATCCAGCTTTCCTGCAGAGAATAAAAAGGAAAACCATCGTTTAACAAAAGGGCGAATATTGGCCTTTATAAAAGAGGGGACAAAATGTCATCAGATTTTTCGATACAGTTTTACTTCTAAATTCTCTGACAAGTAAAGAAAGTAAAAATAATGAATAAAAAAGGGTCATCACCTCGAGGGGTGCAGCGGGGCAATTTCCTCTTAACTAAAGGTTGCCACTTTGGCCACTTCCGAAGGGGGGCACCCCAAATTCTTCCAGTGGTTTAAAGGGGGAGTACATCCTGATATTAAGTTAGTTCCAATAGAAGCTGAAAAGTTTCGGTGAAACTTTGAGCAAAAAACAATTAGAAATAAGAAAATTATGACATTTTGAAGGTGCAAACACAAATTGGCAACTCTGTGTCGTATCTTGCGAGGTCCCCTCCCTTTTCCCTGTACTAAAACACTTCAGAAATTCATATTTTCCATTAAGAAAATCTTTAAGCATACATTCACCCTAAATGTAATATTGCAATATGTTTTTAAAAAAAATCTACTCCATCATTAATAACCAAGAAAATGAAAAATTTTGACATTTTCTGTACAGTGCGAAATTAAAGAGGAGTTCGCAAGATACATCACAGTGTTGCCCATTTGTGTTATACTGATGACAACTCTAAAAGGTCATGCATTTCCTTATTTTAATCGGATATTGCTCAAACTGTCACTAATTTGTTTCTCTCATTTTCAGCTTCAATTTCAGCTTCCAACCTAATATGCGGATGAACTTCCCCTTTCACAGTATTAATCCAACCATGAAGGAATTTCAAAATCGACAACAAAAACAAACAAAGAACCACCAGTGCCATTACAACAGACTTTTGCGTCACCTATTAAAACGTTGAAACATTAAATATAATTATAGCCTATGCATATTACGCAATTCGAAATACAACAGCCTACTCAGCTACTGAAAGTAGACTTCAGAATGATCGTCTTATTGACTTTTTTTGAATGGGTATGTCGAATAAATCACCAATTGGTCATGAAAAAAAAAAACATTTGTGAAAGAATGACATGTGAGAACACATTAAATGTATTGCAGAGTCTCACAAGAATAAATCACAAGAATAAGAATAACATACTAGAATGTAAGCATGAGCGTGTATAATTCTAGCAGCTGGTCTTTAAAAACTCATCACTTAATTTCTGTTTTATGTTCTGGCCTGTCTGTAGTACCATGGATATAACATAATACGAAAATGTAACGAATAGTTGAATTGACTTTACACAGCATGAATCATATTGGTATCACGATTAAGAGAAATAAAATACATCATGCTTCCTTCAATAATATAATGAAACTTACTTTTAATAGTACGGAGATCCATCGCGCCCAAAGAGGGTTATCAAAATGCGTGAAGAAGTTATTGTAGCGATCTAACCCCCTAAGGCTAAGTACGTGCAAGGCCTAGTTGCTTTCTGATTTAAAACTATTCAGATACAATTCCCACCTTTAATTATAGCTCAGGCATTCTTGTCCAAAGGTATGGTAGTTATTTGGCACTTACAAAAGAACTATAGTTTATTAGACGACGGGCTGGTAATGATAATGACGTTACAATAAAAGGAAAAGCCTAGAACAAAAACGGGGATAAAACGGCTCGAGGAGTGGAAAACAGGTGCCGGTATAATCCGCATGTTTCGCACGTTTTCAAGAGTTAGTCTTTCAGGCCTCTTGGTCGTACCCAATTAGTGAGTTTACATGAGATTTTAAAGAAGAAGCACAGCATAACCATTGGTTTCTCGACACTAGAAAGCATGTCCTTTTAAAGAGAAGGTTGATTTCTGGGAAGAGGTAAAAAATAATTTGTGAGCGTTGTCATTGTTATTATGCAAGGGTGGAAGAACATCAGATTAACATGTTCCCTGAAAAGCATTATGGCTCTTTAAATGCCTTCATATTCTAAATATGACATGAAACATCGTAAAAATCGGGGGTAGGTTTTTTTCGCCATGTGCTCGTGTAGTCCCATATACATCATTCTGTGTACAGTGCTTGTAACTTTGCCAAGATTTGGCCATTTTTTGTTATCATTTTGATGATTCCAGAACCTTGAAATACACACAAATACTTATATACTAGATGATCAACCTTTTCTGATAGGTTCCACATCGTTTCTTTCACAATGCAATCACATGACCAGAACTCAACTTTATCTTTAAGTGAAAATTGGCTTTCTAGTGATTCATAAGAAAGGGGTTCAGAGCTCTCTGAACACCACCATTCCTTTCTTATTCATGCGCTGTGCAGGCATGGCATTGTTTACAAAAAGACATACATCGATTTGGCTTACTATCCAAAGAACGTAGCTTATGATGCGTAGATTCCAGCGTTGACAGTAGTCAATAACAATGTTATTACTACTCGAGCATCGCTGATTGTTCCGCAATGGCTTCCATTAATGACTTCATGATAATGCCCAATATAAAAAAAACCCATTTAATATTAATCAAACGAATACAAATGTATAGATCAGGAATGTGGACATAAGACATTCATGAGATTTTTCCACAAAAATCTGGGAAGAGGTCACCAATAGACGTTTGGCATGGTTTGGGCACCTGGTGCGAAATTCCTCAGGATCGCCTTCCACTCCAAGACTTCCATAACAACTTCAGAGCTCCAAGACCCCCGGGACGCCCCCAATTCCGTATCGACACAGGATCATGGCTAGAGGATGCTGAAAGCCATGCACGGGACAGAACGGAATGGAGGCGACATATTTGTAAGGGAAGCAAAGGAACACCCCGTCCTGTGCCAATAAGTAAAGTCAAAGTCAAGAGTGAAAAGGTAATATTTTGATAATAAAAATTAAAATGGAGACTCTGCGCAAAACTGTAGTCTATTATGTCTTTCGACTTACACAAGTAAATTAATTTACCCTGCAATTATCTACATGAAAGAAAACAAAACTGAATTAATATAACAACAATCAATGAGATACATGTACTTATTAAGAAAAAACGTTACCCCCCCCCCCCCCCCCCGACTCAAGAAGGGGCGTAAATATACTTTTCAATGATTGAAGAAGAAAAAAATCCGTTTCGATCAACCATGAAATTGTTTTTAATCTAAATTTTCGCTTTGTATTAATGCAATGACCGTCACCTCTCATGGTTCACCCTTCTCGTGTATTTTTTTTTCTGTTCGGCGAAACATCAAATAACCCTTTGATTCACAAATTACTTGCATAATGGAACGAGATTTGCAAGTTGACACCAATCATAAAGACACGCTCTTCTTGTTTGCTAATCGAAATTAGTCCCCGTGTCGAGATTTATACTGCAAATAAATGAAATCATAAGGCTCTCATGCAGATCAATATGAATAAGAAGAAAGCTTAGCAAAATATAATGGTGCTACAGTCCTATCCACATCAACTATGATCATTTTCAAACCGAAGGCAGTGCGTAGGACGAAGGACTGAAATATCAGAACCTCTATTTCAATTGCGACTTTTTTTTCTTTCTTTTCAGAGGTGTGTTTCCGACTTCTTTGTTGCTCTCTTTACACGGTAAGTTTGGAGAGTCAACACCGTATATTAGATACATGTTAAACAGCATTATGCTAAATGTATTGATATTGAGTTCAGCTGGAAGACCCGGTATTCGCTTTCCTAGGGAGTCGGTAGGGACTTTTAGATTTACACGACGAGAGCGTGGACTGCCGCGTGTGACATTGTGCTAAGGCACTAGCTGGGCCGTGCCCGGCAGTGCCTTAAAAGAACGTCACATTACCTTAAAAGGATGTCACACGTGGCGGTCCACGTTCTCGTCGTGTAAATCTAAAAGTCCCTAGTAGCGCAGATTAAGGCCCGTTGCACATGCATGAAGCGTCGTTTTGATGGCGTCACTACTTGCGCTCGCTAAATGTGAGAAGATAATCAGCCCTAAGCCCAATGTTGTGTTAGTTTTCCGATTTCTTTGGTTGTTTTTTTTTAATTAAAAAAAGGAAGAAAATAATTCAATTATTATTATTATTAATATTGTTATTATTATTATTATTGTTATTATTATTATTATTATTATTATTATATATACATATATATATATTTTTTTTTAGGGGGGGGGGGGGTGTTGCATTCACTTTTTTGGCCCAGTGACGCACTCACGCAATGTATGTATGTGTGTGTATACAAAATAACATTTTAATCTGTCACCCTACACGATAACAAGTTGTATGAGAAAATATGAAATACGTATCAGCATTTGCAAAAACTTTTATTTTCGCAGTCGTATAAAAATGTACACGATCCCAAAGACTTTTGATGAATCAGATTAAGGGCAATATCAATACCCTCTAGTATATATCCCATAGAACTCATGTTCAAATTACGTACTACATCATTACAATGGTCGTAGGCGCTACATATCACTGGGTTATAGACAAGGTTATTAAAATTGCCTTAAGTTGATTTTTTTCGAAAGTCTTGGCGATCATGTTCATGATCAACCTTTCTAATATGCTGATTAAATCGAGCTGCAAAGCACACTAGAGATTAAGATACTGGGCTTTATTTGTGAAATCAACTTTTTAGAGCTCGGAAAATCTGTGTACTTGTAAAGCCTCCGATGCAGACTGGGAGGGTCGGAAAGATTGGGTGTAGTCTCGATTCCAGACAAAGTGAGATTCCTTTCTTCCAGATAGACGCAATAGCTATTGAGAGAACTAGTGTAGATTTCTCCTGGTAAACAGACTTAGTCAGTCTTCCAGCTGAACTCAATATCAAATCATAAACGACCTATCACCACCATATCTAAATCCATGTATAAGTAAAAGACCGGTATTATATGCTACTCGTTATGCTCTAAACAGTCAATTATTCATTTCAAAATGTAAAACTAATTTTAAAACAAAAACCCTAGCGGTTTCAGGAGCTAAATTATACAATAAATTACCCTATCATATTAAAAATTGTAAGTCGCTGCAAAGTTTTAAAAAGAATGTCGTGTAAACATATTTTCACGTTAATTTGACCTTTATTTATTATATTTCATTCATCTAGTTTTCTCAAATTGATAGTTGTATTTTTTTTCCTTATAATTGTTAATGCGTGTTTTTCGTTACGTATGTTTAATTATTGTATATACCATGTATATTTTACCTTTGTATGTATGTTTTGGATTCATGTTATTATTGTACATGTTTTTATGTGTATGCAGGGCTCTCTGGGAGAGCAGGTTAGAGCAGGTTCAGAAATGAACTTGAATGAGACCACCCTGTTAAAATAAAACAATAATAATAAAATAAATAAATAAATAAATTGTAATGAAATATTGTTATCTCTCTCTTTTTTTTTTCTTTCTTTCTTTCCTTTAAACAAAATAATTATTATCATCTCAAAAAATCTGGGCATTGGGATTTACTTTTTTTTTTATAGAGAGGGGGGGGGGGAGAAGTTTCCGTGAGCACAATTTCTTGCATTTCATATATTCTGACATCGCCGGAAATGAGAGAAGACAATATAAAAGGCGATATAAACAGGAATAAATGAGGAAAATTCCCAGTCGAATTAAGTCAATAACACAACAAAAGTTTAGGGGAGGAAGTCAATAAGCCAGGCAAAAATCAAGAAATAATTTCATGATTTGCAGACAAGGACACGCGTGCTTGGAAGAAAAGATACATCGTTTGGTTCGGGTTGATTTCGCGCCTATTATCCGTCGTCTGGCCACACATGTTTTTGTGAAGAGTGTACAACCGAAAAGTTGTTTTTTATTTGAGTATTACAGACGCAGTATTTGATGTATAAACAATGAGCATGTGTATCTGAAATTTGCCGTTTCTTTGTATAGTTTACCCAACTCCCCCCCCCCTTTTTTTTTGTTCTCTCTCACTCTCTCACTCTCTCTCTCTCTCTCTCTCTCTCTCTCTCTCTCTATATATATATACTGTATCTTCCTTTCACCTTTCTCTCTATCTCTCGCATTTTCTTTCTCTCAGCCTTTCTCTGCCTGTCTCTGTCTCTTCCTTTTTTTTTTGCATGTTACTAAGGAAGTGACAACAGCATTAATTGAACAACAAATATTGGTCATCCCGGGGGGCAGCAACAAAGTATTTTCAAATTATCACGTATTTCGAAATATAATTGTCCGCGTAGGCGCGTGGGGTATCTTTGTATCTCCTTGTTCAAAAGTGTTTTTTTTTTTTTAAGAGTCGACAAAAGCTGTGTGAAATTTGAGAAGACGATTATGTGGCTGAGTCGTTCTTGTATTTTTCTTTTCTTGATACGAGGATGTTTTGGTTTGGGTTTTTTTTTAGGGGCAGGTGCGAAAGTCGACATACATGTAGGAAAGAGCGGCTTTTTATGTGATGCGACACTTGTACTTTGGTGGGGGGACCGGAGGGGGTCGCCTTTAATCATGGAACTCGAAGGGACTTTGGATGGTTGAGGACGCGAGAGTCAAATCACAAAAGGACATCAACAACACTGAAGAAAGATTTCTTTAAAACAATAAGTTGCTATTAATTTTCTGATAGATAGGGAGTGCGCACACACAATCGTTGTTAATAAATGTAGTACAGAAACTGTTATTCCTTGGCGTTTTACCGTTTTCGTGTAATTGAAATAAAAAAAATTGGTTATAGTTATGTTTACAAAACGGCCCTGCTTTGCAGGATCAGGAGAAGGCCCTGCCCTGAGAATTTTTAATGGCAAATGCCCCTCATGATAATGAAGTTTTTTTTATTTTCTTTTAATTATGAAAAGCAAACAAAATAAACGTTTGAATTGTATATTACGTTTACAGGTTAAAAATATCAAGTGATTCTTTTAAAGGGATAAGAGCCTTGAAATAGGAAGGTAAGAGAGCTCAGCAGCACGTTTCGGGCCCCTTATCCTTTTGAGAGAGCGAATTATGTAGGGCTGAAATATTTAACTACAATTCATTTTTTTCTCACCATGAAAAGTATCGCTAATATTTCACTCATAAAATTAATAATAGTGGCATTTCGAACTTTGTTTGGACATGCGAGTCCGATTTCAGATGGTCTTCTTTGTTAAGGGGGGGGTAAACACAAATCGTGGGGGGCATCTTGTATTGTGTCTCCTTTCCAAATTATGGGGGACGTCCCCGCTCCACCGATATTTGCGCTTACGACCTTGCAATATAAATAAGCAGATAGTCGTCGCTAAAGACATTGATATCGAGAAAGAGAGTTAAAATTTAAGAAATATTTAAGGAGAACTGGAAAATAAAACAAGTGTTTAAAACAGTGATTATATTTGATTTATTAAAAAGATATCGATGTCTGATGGACCGTGGTTACAGTACTCCCCCCCCCCCCCCCACACACACACACATATATACACACGCACACACGTACACACGCATACACACGCACACACACATATCGACACATGTTATTATAGATGTATGTAATTATCACATTTTAATTCGAATATCCCCGTCCCTTTCGTACCTTCTTTAACATTTGTTCTCTCTTTTTTTCTTTACTCTTCCCTTTTTTTTCTTGAAGCAATTTGAGAATTTGTAGCAAGTATTCGTATACTTTATGTCTAATGATCATTTTTGATAAAACTTTTTAAAGAAATGATACGACACCTCCATAAATATTTTTAATTGTCTCGTGATCACTCTATCAAAGCCTTTCAGAAATAATCATGAGAGATGATACACAAAATTGATACAAACTCGGAAAAAGGCATAAGTAATTGACTTCTTCTTTAAATAATTATATCTCTTTGGGGTTTTTTTTTGGGGGGGAGGTCTTCAGTTCTTCTTCTTTTTTTCCTCTAAGCCCTCTTTCCTCTGTGAAATTTCTTATTTTAATCGGCTGCTGATGATTTTTTGTTCATCTTAGTTCAATCTTCTCCTTTTCCTAGCCTCCCATACACCCTACCTTATCATGCTAAGTAAAGAACAAAATCTAAAAGGCAGTATTATCCTAAATTAGCCACAACTATTATTTACTCTATTCATACTCTCTTCCATGCGGATACCACTTTGAAGTTGCGGCGACTTTGAACCCTATATCAAACACAAATAGTACAAGAGCGTATTCGGATCTGGCTTTTCATCATGTCTGTGAATTATGATATACCTCTTTGATGAATGTAATTACGACGTATTTCAACAACGGAATGAGACCCGGTATAAAGAAATCGGAAGTTAGAAACGTGACTAAACCTCAAAAGGACTTTTCTTTGACTTGAGTTTGACTAGCTATGAATACTTTTTTTTAAACAGCCGATAAAAGCAGCAGAGTAACTCAAAACCTTTTTTGTAACAATTAGCTCTCTCGAGCTCTTGGCTTCATTTTTCCGAAGGTAAACAGTATTCAAAGACCTCGAGCGCGTAATATTGGACTGGGTTGCAAGCTCGGTGAATGATAAAGTATTGGGATTGAAACAAGAGTAACATTTTCAAAATTCTGAGCATAGTTTTGGGTGAAATTGACTCGTGGTATGAAAGCCCAGGCTAGGCGCCGATATCAAATGTGTTGGAATAACATTCATCATGTTCACTTCATGCATGAATACAGGACTTCTAAAAGCCTCAAAACAACACTGAAGTTCACACCGTAGGGTATCCTAAATTTTACAAGGTATACTCTTAGATTAGGAAAGTTTGGAAGTTTAAAAATAGCGATGATAATTTTTAAAAAACTACGATATCTATACACTGAAGCATAAAAAAAGCGCGCAGCATATCCACGGGAACGAAGCTGGACGTGACTTAAAGGAAACCTAAACCCAAAGAATAAGTGTAGGTATTCTGAAAAACGAGATGTATTCCTGCCCTTTGATGTACAATATTCCTTACGAAAATGTACAAGATGTATATAAATGAAGATATTCTTCGCATGATGTGATGCCTTTCAGCATAACATGGGCGCAGCCATTTTCTTGAAAATGTGACGAACCTGTTGAAGTTGTACATGTATCATGCACCAAGCTTTAGGTGGAAAGAATTTTTAAATCAATAACGAACCTTTACTTTTCGATGAACAAAAATAATAACTGAGATGATAGAAATTATATTAGGTGAAAAATAAATAACAGGGGCACAATTGTAACAAAATTAATTTATAAATACTACACTATAGCAGTTGACAAATCCATTTCATTAATGAGAAACCTTCAGCCCAGAAGAGCACTAACTTATTTATGCAATTTGCGTTCTGGCAATTATAGTACAAAGGATAATAGCAGGTGAATGAAATGCTTCATCACCACACACGTCTGGGAAAGAAGCATCCATAAATTTGAATACATTTACTTGATAAACGACTTCGCATAGTACGTTACATTATCAAGAAAATGGCGATGCCCATGTCGTGCTGAGAAAGTGTACTTTATTTGTGCTTTATACCTCTATCATACACTTTGGTGGGGAATCTTGTAGATTTATGGGCAATAGTATAATAAATCTCTCAGAATAAGTGAAGTTATTGGTTGGGGTTCGGTTTCCTTTAATTAGACAAAACTGGAGAACGTTCTTTGAAAGGTCGAACAGAAACAGGCTCTAATTTTCCAATGACTGGAGTTGACGTTGATGATTTATTGAAGATAGTTGTTTAAGATAACTCGGCAAATTTCATTTCAATAAACTGCTGCTTTCGGTTGTACTCTTGGATGGTTGCATTTCTTAAAAACGAATTGTAGAAAGTCAGAATTGCTAAAACACGCGAAGTGTCTAAAACGGTTGCTTCGAATTCCCCCAAATCCAAAACTTATAACATAAATTTGATCTTGAAGCGCTGTTCAGGAGGAGAGGGGATGCAGTTGGGAAGTTTCCAGGTGGGGGTTTCCAAGTGAGGATTTCATGGGATGGGGGCTTTATACCTAATTACATATTCACAACATCTATCCCGAGATTTTCTCCCACAAAATTTCCTCATACTAAACTTGACTATTTCATTGTAATTACAGTAGGTGACTGGGCGGGCATAACACTTGATGGACACTCGAACAGTGGTCCTAAACAAAGGGATCCGGCAACTTTGTCTCAGATTCTGAAACAAAATTCTGGAGTTAGCTCATGATGCAATTATAATTATAAACCTTTAGGTCAGTCAGGAACCCCGTGACTTTTACAAGCCGATCGCCTGTCTGATTATCAAGATATTTATGATTGGAATTACATATTTTGAAAACCGTTTGCCAAACGGTTTTCATAACACTACAGTCTATTGGGGAAAACGAGTATGGTTAAACCGGTCACTCAAAGATTTTTACTTTTTTGAGGCACTTCTTGATCATTTTGAAGCGCAATTTTTGTAGGGCTTCAATATTACACCATATCACAGACACTGATAACACGTAGGGCCGTGTATCTCAGATTTAACATTGTTAAACGATCCCTTTAATCCTAACATTCTGATTGGGCGAAAGTAAAAATAAGGGGAAGGAGTGGAAAATACAAATGCTCATTGGACAGTGGGATATCCCTCCTACTACTTCTTGTGATGACTCAACTCTTTCTACCACCCTAAACTGGTATTTGCAGAGGGATAAATTACCTGTCTATATGTATACAAGGGTTGACAACATTAACTTTCTTTTTCTTTGTTTCTAATAATAGGGACTATAAATTGAGGTCTTAAGTTCTGTCAACACGAATACTGGTTGAATAGGGGCTCTGTCTACTAAATCGGATATATAACCCAAATCTGTATCTGTAAACATGTAATTTTTTGTATGAACAGGTTTAAACCTGACATTTCATTCATGTGAATTAACCTTAACTCCAATAAAATAAGGGGCATTCTCATTCTCTACAAACATCTTATTCTTGAAAAATTTGGACAAATGGAAAATGACTAGGTATCATCTCACTGTAGTTCGCTGACCTCAAGAAGGAAGAAGGTTGATGAAATAGGAGAGAGAGAAAGCGAGAGAGAGAGGAGGAATCACATGGTTTTAAAGGGAAATATCTCTACTTCGCTAAAAATATATATACATATAATTCTATATAATCACAAAATGCAAGGTAATCAAGGCAACATTTTCCATATATTAGTTTACTGTTTTCTGCCACACACACGTGCAGTGTCATTCCACTCATTAGGGACTTTTAGATTCGCACGAAGACAATGGGGATTGCTACGATCGACGTTCTTTTAATGCACTGCCTTGAATGGACGTCACATGTATCAGTCCACGAAAATCTAAAAGTCCCTAATGTCTTGATGTCCACATTATTACCCCGGCTTTACCCCGGCTTTAGCCTATAGCAGCCGTTTATACAGCGCTCCAGCATTTCAAGGAATTAATTCCTGCCAGGTACCCATTTACATCACCTGGGTTGAGTGTGGCAAATGTAGATCAATGTCTTGCCAAAGGACATTAGTGCCGCGGCGGGACTCGAACCGCGGACCTTGCGATCGACAGTCCGGCGACGTATCCACTCGACCACGACAATTTCTATCCTGATATTTTAAGCCCTACCATTTGTAGTATTCCTCAGCTAGTATGTTATGATATTCTGATAATTCTCCTTTACAACAATTTTTCAAAAACTATGACTTTATGATCCATAATTTTTTTTAAAGTCCATGTTTTTGCTCCATACAATAGAAAACCAAATATTTGCAATTTACTAGTCTCACTTTTAGTTCAAAAATTATAACTACAGAAATTTTAAAATAAAACATGTCCAGTAACGGCACGGGTCAACTGGATATTGATAGTTGCCTTCAAACCGGCACCAACAAAATGCTTGAAATCCACATAAAGATACGACGGGAGTCACAACAAAACACTAAACACACTTGTACTTGTGGAGGTGTCGTGCAGGTCTAGCGGTTACGTCATTGGACTGTGGATCATATGGCTCGACGTTCGAGTCCCGCCGCGGCACTAATAATTGACTAGGAGAAAGAAAGGGGCGATTTCCCTTCACCTTTTCCAGAAATGATGATCCCCCCCCCCCCCTACAGAATACGCATGGCTTTAGTTACACCAGCTCTCTCAGACCTACCAATCCATGGGAAAGTAATGTGGTCGAGGGGTCGAGTAATCGCTATACACGTAAATTACTATAAAAATATTATGTATCGGATACAAATTATCATTAGACTATAGTGAAACTAGAGAATTTGCTTAGAGCCTAGAGAGCCTAGAAAACCTTGCTTTGACAGGGAAAATTGTGGGAAGAAGGAGTAGGGGAAGAGGAGTGAAAGAACTGGGAGTGGTACTAATACAGAAGGCTACGAGCCGAGGGTTGTGGAACAGCATGATCGCCAAAGTCAAACGATATGGCTCTTAGAGAGAGAGTGACTGTACAAAACTATAGGCAGATTGTATTCTACAATTCAGGAATAAAGTCGATAATTATGAATTTGTTCATTTAGGAAATATTTCAGAAGTTTTGTATACCAACAAAAATCTGAACAAGCGAATTACAACAATGGCACAATCACAATCGGAAGTGTGTTTGATCTTACTATTATCTTTTTATAAACGACGTTATAGGTTATTGCCCTTTACACACATTAACCTAAAAATCCACCATACAAAAATAAAATAAAAAATAAAGAAAACAAGATCAATTTCACATGACAGTCTAGAGCTAGGAAGTATTGTTCATCTCTCCAGGTATGTGCTTATTGTTAAAACTTTTGGAGAACACAAATTATGCATCACTTTCAGTTTTTATCTATATCGCTATCCAATAAAAAAAAAAACACAAAGGAAATATTAAAAATTGTGTTTTGGATCTACCAAATATTGTATCACTATCTTCATACAAATATCATCTTTAAAATGTTTTTTTTTTTGGGGGGGGATAAACAACATTATGTTTGTACTCATTGTGCTTTCTTGACCAACATTAATTATATGTGGACTTCAATGACATTAAAACCCATGTGGAGTTTTTGGTTGGCCTCAAAACTTTACCTCAGATTTCTTTCATTTCAATCAATAACTGGTAAACGGACGTTAGTACCGCGCCGGGCTGGGATTAGAACCCTCAATCTTTGTATGGAGAGTCAGGTGAATAAACCACTCTACCACTTCATATCCACTAATGTCCATGGACTTGACAATGACGCAAATTTAATCGTGTAATTCCTGGCATAAAATTGTATAGAGGTCGAGTTTATAAAAACAGTGACCAGCAGGGCCATGGTTTGTTTCCAATATTTTGTGTGTGACTCTTATTGTATTAATCTGTCATCAAATCTTCTGGATCTTCAAGACTTCTGGATATTTTCTGGATTAACAGAATTAAAACATTCCCAATTTTGGGGCACGAGATGACAATCGTTGGAAAGCCTACAAAAAATGTAAAAGTAAAAACAAAATGTTTGGTAAAACAATGAACCAAAATGAGGGCAATTATCTGTCTGATCAACTTTGGAGCATTCTTGTGCCTGACCCTGGCCTGAGTGACTCTTGTTCGATTGTTATAGTTAACGGCCATGGTGATCATGAGGATTGGAATAGACATTAGCCAAGTTGGCAAACATTACCAAAGAGTTGGTAAAACATTCCCAAAGTTAAGCGTAACTTTGCTAAAGAGTTGGCCAAACATATATAATTACCGTCATGTTGGGTTCTGTTATAACCAAATAATTTCACAGGGTACCCACCTCCGTCCAATTCGACGTCCGTTTCGTCGAGCGAGTCGTGCCCCATGTCATCCTCCTCCTTCTCCACCTCATCCTCCTCTTCATCCACGCGTAGAGAAGGCCTGGGATCCTTAGCGATCAGTGATGCGATAGAGAAGGCAGAAGCCCGGGCCGAGAGTCCGTTCGATTTCCCTTCTTTCTCACCCGTCCCAATGCCGTCTCCATCCGTCATAGTTTTGAAGTTGTTTGTCGTCTCGTTGTTTCGGATTATAGACTTAAATTTCTCAATTTTCGCCATGCCCGTCATGATCTTTTAAAATATCAGTTGATAGGAAAATATATCTGGGGTGAGCAAGTTCATACAATTTCCTCTCGTTTTCGATATGGATCTCTGTCCCTTTTCTTTTTAAACAAGTGAGACAAAGTTTTGAGTAAGAGTTATAAGGTATCCAATAACTCACACACTGCCTTTTTCTTCCAATTTCTCAAAGAATTAAATAAAATGATGGATGTTTTCTTAAGACGTGTACGAGTAATGTTTTCTCAAATATAATCAAACTGAAAAAAATTAATATCACCTCTGTATTTTGAAATATTTTAACCAGTTTAGTTCAATTTCAATATTCCTTGAGTTGAAAGACAGAAGTTTTGAGTCCACTCGAACAAGATGATGAAATATATATATATATAAAGTTGTGATGACGAGTGGCAATGGGAAGACTGCAACATCTAGCTCAAACTTGGTTGGTGGGCTCCAGTCGACTTCGAACGCTCACCACCGAGAATTGAGATGTGACTGGGGGACTCGGAGATTAAAGACGAGACGAAAGCACGCGAGAAAAAGTTGAGAAATTTCAGGTCGAGATGTCGTCTGCGCTGAACGCCTGGATCGGACTCGATAAAGAAAGTAGTACACACTATACACCAACCCTAGAACACCCGAGTCCTCTTAACCGGCTCCTGAATCTCTAAACAAACTTTTAATGGGTTTTCTCTCTCTCTCTCTCTCTCTCTCTCTCTCTCTCTCTCTCTCTCTCTCTCTCTCTTTCTCTCTCTCTCTCTTTTCTCTCTCTTCCAATCCGTCAGAGTGGAGTAATAAGAGTCAAGAAGCAATTTGACGCTAAATAGTCAGGTCTCTTTCAGCGCCATGGAGAGGTACATGCAGGAGCCCGACGATTGGCCAGTTTTGATTTACAATTGCCTTACCACAACTCCATTGAACTTCTCTCTCTCTCTCTCTCATTCTCTCTCTCTCTCTCTCTCTCCCTCTCCCTCTCTCATTCTCTCTCTCGCTCTCTCTTTAATATATTCTCTCAGAAATGATGACACACTCTCTATCCCTTTTTTTTTCGTTCTGTCTCCCTAGATTTCCCTCTCTCTCTATCTCTTCTCTGCTCTTCTCTTTCCCCTTTCTCCATATCTTTGACTGTCTCTCTCTCTCTCTCTCTCTCTATCCTCTTTCTCTCTCTCTTACTTTCTCTCTCTCCCTCTCTCTCTCCCTTTCACCTCTCATCTTTCACCTCCTCTCTCCCCCTTTACTGAACCTCTTTATTTTCCCCTTATTATTTAAGTGTCATTATTTGTTTATCTATTTATTTGTTCATTCATTTATTTGTATATTTGTTTATTAATTTTTGTCTGTATTTATTTATTCATCTATTCCTTTTGTTCATTTTTTAAGTCATTTATTCAATATATTTATTTACTCATTTTTCCATACCTATAATATGTGCCCCCCTCTCTCTCTCTCTCTCTCTCTCTCTCTCTCTCTCTTTCACTACCTTAGGACTAAACAAGAAATAATAATATACAGATTCATCATCATGATCAGTCATACTGTATATACTTTTTTCTATCTCTTTGAGCATTTATGCCAAACATATCACAATTCTGACACCGCCTCTCTCTCTCTCTCTCTCTCTCTCTCTCTCACTCATTCTTTCTCCTCCCTCTCCTTCTCTCTTTGAAAGATATTTAACACTAACACAAGTGTAAATATTTACTATTTAACCAGTAGTGTATAAAACAAGCCCGACAAAAATAATAACTGAAAATCGACAGAATGGACACGAAAGTATTTGAGGCAAAGGTTTTTTTTTTCTTTTTTAATTCAATACACAAGGCACAAATATACCTGTTTAAAATTAGGATAAGTAAAACGCACAAACGCATAAACTTGAATGTGTACATTACATCGGCAACAAAGCACATATCTACAGCGCGTACCGAAAGCTAATTTGTATTTGGGGTAAAGTGCTACCCCCCCCCCCCCCCTCCCCCCCCCCCCTTCGCTCTGCCCACCTCTGCCTAAATATACAATGTGTGAAGAATAATATGTTGGAAGTAAAATGTAGAGTATAATCCCTTTTTTTTCCTCAAGAACTTTCGCCTTCACTGTATATGGATTAAGTTATTTTTGTTTTATTTCTGTTATAAGAATAGGATTCGGATTGCCAAGAACAACAAACAAATGAACAAACACAAATATGTTTTCTTCAGAGTTATACATAAAGCCTGAATTTCGTACACAGATGTGTAGCATTATATTACGGATATTCATTCAATATTTTGACGCGGGGAAGCCGCTTTGTGGGAGAAATATTTTTTTAAATACCTGCCTCGTGATCACCCATCATGATATTAAATGAAACTCACAATGTGATGGTAGATATAAAACGTTCAAATAATAGAAAAAGTGTGGCTATACCCATCATCATAGAACCTAATCACAAGAAAGGATTCAGTTATGTGCGTACTTGTATTGTCTTGTGCTAACCTGGCGGGAGGGGGGGGGTGGCTGGAAGAGAGGTTGAATAACCAAGTCACAATGAGCTAAAGTAAGAAAATCATTAAAACGCTGACACCGAGAACACACTCACAACATTAATCTTCACTTGGGGGGGGGGGGGGCAGGAAAGACCATTTATAAAACCAATATCGAAAATGTAATCCAGTCGTTGAAGTTCACATTCTCTGGAGGCACCAGCCGTTTAGAGACACCAACGTATCATAAAGCATTCAGAGGGGACATCGTATACCAGAGCATGTATCAAGTTTTGTACGGTATGCCGCCAAAACGCTATGCCTGGACTTACCGGTCTATAGGCCGCAGTCGATCGTGTCTCCGCCGGGCAGACCGAACAACGTGCATGATGCACTCCCGATCATGTTCAAAGATTTTTCTTTTCTTTTCCTTTATTTCCGTCTTGTTTTAAAGGTACTATGTCCCATTTGCAGGCCAAAAAAATGAAAAAGTTAAATTCCAACTGCATTTGAAAGATAATACTAATTTAGAACTTCCCTAAAAAAAGGTGGGGCTTGAAAATTTCTCCAAGTGGGAAAATAACGACTATTAGTTGTCAAATCGACTTTAGGGCTATAGAGCCCAAAAGTAATAGTCTTGATTTTCAGACAATTGTTCCGAATGGTTATACGTTTTATGCTGCGCAAAGATTCAATCAGTTTAATCTTGGCCATCACAAGAAGTGGGTTATTGATGTAGACAAATGCTCATGTATCCTTTACAACTCTTTTCATGTATGATATTACCAAAGAAAAAAAAAAGCCAGCATATGAACAAATTTCGGGCATCTGCTCACGCGGTCTCGCTCCGCGGTCTACAACACGTGAAATCGTCTTTGAAAATGCGCTAAGTGTGCAAAGAAATGCTCCTACAAGGAAAACAAACTTTGATTTCACACCAGATCGGGTGGAAATCACATATTCAAGTACTGTTCTTTCCACTGATACTAATTTCGAACTGATTTGTATCCTGGAAAATAGGGCCTTTTCATCTTAAAAAATGGACAACAATCATTCAATTTGTGATTTCTCTATGGAGGTCACAGGAAAATTCACCTTTTTCACTGGGGTTGTGTACTTCAAGGAGATAATGCTCGTAACTACTACTTGTTATTGGGCCAGGTCGGACGCCACAACATAGGGTATATAATCCCCTGTCGTCTGATGTAACACATAATTTGATTGGTTGTCGAGAAATTAGGGCCAATTTCAATCCAATAAAAAGAAGCTTTCTGAAATTTACGTATCGACCTCCGTAATTTATGCATTGTGCGTAAGCGAAGTTTTTACACAGCGGACAATGAGGCTTACACACCGTGCTCGCAGCCGTGCGTATTTCGACCACCACATTTGACTCGGCTCCGCGGCGATGGAAAGACACATTTTATGTTGATTTCAGCAATTTACTGAAGGGAATTTAGATATTATGGACGATCTTTTACAAAAAAGGTGTGTAGGGATTAGATTATATCTTTCACGAGACACTGAATTCTCTAGTTTTCCTGAAATTTAGCAAATTAATGGCACTCTGACTCTCTTTATGAGCAGATCTAAATATTCATGGTCGATCTGCTAGTGAAGGAATCGCGTATTCATATTGCAGGGTGATCCCGCCCATCTTAGACGGAGGGATTACAATGGACTTATGCATTGTGATGTGCATCTGCATCTGCATCTACTAGACTAACATATATAATTTCCTGATTTGTTTTCTTTTTTTCGGGAGAAGAAGAGGGAAGAGAGAGACAGAGCATGGACATGGACAGAGAGAGAGAGTTGACAAGTCACGCTCGCACAGCCGTGTTGACATTCACACTCTCACCAGTTTTCTACGATAAACCCCCATTTCATAAAAATCGACGAGTCCGGCACCTTGGTGTTACGCTCTAGTGCACTCGATTGTTCGTCGTCTGGTGGGAGGTACACAAAATGCCTCATTGATCTTTTGGCCGAATGTGGGTCAAATTTGTTCATATGTCAGTCACTCAATAGTGTCTGACAGTGAAGTCTAGCAAGTAAACGGGTTTCCTTGCATAATTTGAATATGAGGACACTGCTAACGTTTAAATTTCACAGATAGGACATACATGACATATTCATAATTCATGCAAAGTTCTACAGCATTTGAGGTTGGCTGCAAAAGGGACATAGTACCTTTAATGTCACATGCAATGAATACGCTCGATTATGTTCAAACAACTTTCTATTGTTTTTTCCCCAATAAAAGAAATTGAAAACAGATTACAGTTATATCAATTTATGCACAAACTTGAAATAAATAACATACCTTTTGACTTGAAAAGATATTTATAAGAATTTTACTTTACATACACATACAATACTAGACAATTAAATGATCACTTATCAGATTTTTCTAGCAAATTATATTTTTCACTAGACAAAACAGATAGAAATCATTTGATAAAACATTAACAGAAGGATTAACTTTGAAAGATTTCAATCACTTGTTAAGACTTCAATCGACTCTCTGCTTAGTTTGGTTTCCACCTCTTTGACTCTTTGATTAATACCGGTATATTTTCTCGCACGGTAACTGTTTATATATATTCAATCTGTACATAATGAACATACCGTAGTTGTATAAGCATTATAGTGTTTGTTGTTTTATTTTCTATCATTTTTGTTAATATGCTTATCTAAATCATAAAGTATTTACAATTTTATTTTATTATAGTCAGGGGGTCAACTCTTTTCAAGCTATAAGCTTCTCAGTAGACCCCTCCACATTTTCCAAGTACATTGTTGATCTAGATCTCTTTCTGTTCATTATGCTCTGTATTTTTTCTCGAATCTCGAATGTGTGAAATAATAATCAAGTTTAATAAGTAAAACATATGCATTGAACCCTTAAACATTTGCCGTAATCAGGAAAGTTAAATCACATTAAATATCATATGTTGCTTGCTTGTAACATGATCGATAAATAAGTCACAGTATTTGCTGCGATTGAATTGAATCTGTGAGACAGCTAATATTTTCTTTCCCATCTTTTGGCGCAAATTTCGACCTTTATTGTGAAGAATCGAGGGGAGGAGGAACCGGGAGGAGGAGTAGGGGTAGAAGGAGGATTCTGTGGATGAGTAGCTTAAGGAGTGGGATTTCTGAATGTGGAATTGATCTCGGGGAGAATGAATTACTTCATAGAATATGGGACAGAGAGTTGTGGCACTCCATGGTCGCCAACGTCTCAGGATATAGAGAGAATGTGAAGACGAGATGTCATGGACATCGTCAGCGTAACTCGGTGGTTATTGGGGTGATACCGGGGGAGTAGACGGCCCTCGTAACGGCCCACCCAACTGGATCTCTCTCGCTTTCTACCTCCCTCTCTCACTCTCTCTCCCTCTCCCTTCTAGATCCAAGGACCGTCGCATCTTCCTGCCTGTTACAAGGGATTGCTACAATGTGTGATTTATTTGGCGCTCCCGTGCGTTATGTCATCGCCACTTCTGTCCACAGACGATTGGTCGCCATGCATAGAACAGCAACATCAAGGGTTTTCTCTCTCCGTCTCTCTCTCTCTCTCTCTCTCTCTCCCTCTCTCTCTCTCTCCCTCCATTAATTTGTTTCATCTAGTGGATAAGTCAGACAACGTGGGGTTAAATGTATATAGTTACATCAAATTTCAAATTTGTCTAATTACTTCATATTATTTATTGGATTTTTAATTCTATTTGTTTGCTCCATGCTATATCAAGTGAATCTGAAAATGAAACACCATGTATCTACCATTAATATATGTATTTAAACGATCAATCTTTCTTCTAAATTCAATGCCAATTTTAACCTTTAAATATAAGACTTCAGTACGCAATGAATGGAAGAAAATCTGAAAATTCTCATCTGGCCGGCTAGGCAAGTTACACAAAATGCATGTAGTCAATCGATTTACAAAGTGGTTATATATTGTTTGACTTTTAAGGTTGGAAGTTTGAATGTTTATCAGCAACATCGTGTACGCATGAGGAGGATTTTTCTTTAAAGGTGGCGTACAAATTAAGAATTAATGAAGGAGACATCACTTTTATCCATGAGTTTGTGTCTTTATAAAGTGAATTTGAATGGAAGGGACAGGGGGTATGTTGAGTTTATATCGGGCGAAGAAAAAACTGAGAGGACAAAGAGAAAATCCTCCAAAGAAGGAATTAACGAACGAAAAAATCATATCTGCAAGAAATGGAAAGAAGAACAATTAGGGCGTAGGAAAAAATATATATAAAAATGGAAATAAAAAAGGGGGAAACAAGAAGAATAATTGTTGCAAAAGAAGAGGATGAAATCAAGTTCACTTTCATTTTGCTCATCAAAACAATTCCAAGAAATATATATTATTCGGATTTTACACAAAAGACCATGGGAATATAGTTCACATTCTGGTTATTTTCAAACCAGAGAAATGTCACAAACACAACTTGGTTTAATAGTTGACGTGTAGTCTTCAAATAACATCATGAAGCCTTTTCTTTTCTTCTTGCTTTAGAAGTTTAGGACTGACATATTTGGTTAAAAACATTGAGAGATTAAAAATGTATCATTTAGATCACAATCTGGGCCAACAACTATACTTACTTTTTTCCCACACAGTTAAGAAAATGGGGGAAAGGGGCGAGGGGAAAATGGGTGTGCTCTTTATAATCAAATAGACAAAAAATAGAAGAGAGGGAGGGAGAGAGAGAGAGAGAGAGAAGAAAAAAGAGATAATGAGAGAGGAAAGAAAAGGGAGAGAAAGAGTGCAAGGGAAACACAAAAGAGCAAGGTACACGGCCAATTTCCTCACCCTTCCCCATTCAAAGGCCAGGTTATCTAGTATTTCGTAAGACTGGTGACCCCCCCCCCCCCCCCCCCCCCCATCCCATACATGCACATATGCGACCACGTTATACCACTGACTTCAGGCATTCTCCAAGTTTAAAGGGATGAATATTCTCCTTTAATTATTTAATAACCATTTGTTTTGTCTTGGATGGCGTAATCCTTACTCTTTTCAATACATTTCTTCTTCAATGTCTACATACGTAAATAATCATGTCATCGAACGTAAAGGGCGCATCAATCAGATGAGATCGTCATTTGTTTAGCTTTCGCATTCGTTTACATTTCAAGGAATTGATCCGAGTAAAAGTTTGAAATTTACTATTTAGTATCCGTTCGGAATTATATTTCTCACTGGAATGATTTTTTTTTAAATAACGGCTTTACAAATATGAATAAGCATAAGCGGTTACAGTATTGCTGTTACAGCTACAATGCAAAATAGAATGATACACTTTTTTTAATGGGTAATATACGTGATGATCCATTCTATACAGATGTAGACGAGTCTAGAGGTAGGTAGAGGAGAGTGGTAGAGCAGAGATAAAAGGGTAGAAAAGGAGATAGACAGACACAGAGAGAGACAAAGACAGAGACAGGGACAGACAGACAGAGACAGAGAGAGAGAGAGAGCACTTAGTACAAGAGTCGCATGATGTGCACAATATTGAGCTGCTTACACTGCCGTAAAGAGGATAAATTAATCTTTTATGTTCAGATAGGCATGTTAACGTCGTATCTTACTAGCAGATGATGAAAATTACAAAGAAGGAAAAAAATATTGCAATGAAAATGTTATACCAGCGTATCTGGATGAGAAGTCTTTATCATTCCTTTTGATGTCAGAATATCTGGTCTTCGTCATACATTAGTTGTTGAGTGGTGTGTTTAGAATTGGGAGCTTTAAGAAGGCGTCGAGAAGTCGAGAAGTGAAAATTCTCCCCTTGTCAAATGGAAGGTCATTGACATACTTAACTCGAAATGATGTCGTCTCTGGAAGAGAAAGATAAAGAAATGAGAAATAGAGACAGAAAAAAAAACAGAAAGACAGAGAGACAGAGAGACCGGGAGACAGAGAGAGAGAGAGATTATCAAATTGTATTATTATGATGGGGGGGGGGAGCTGAATGATTTGCAGGGTTTTCTTGTTTGACCTTGATGCTGAGAGGATTCCTTATAAAATACAGGGGAAAAAAGTTGAAACATTACTGAGAGATAATTTTTAAGAAAAGACAGATTATTGCAACAATAACGAAACAATTTTTTAAAATATGGATATAGCGTAGAAAAACAAATCATTTCGGGGAAAGGAATTACAATGATATGAAACATTTAGGATAATTGCCCACACACTTTATCTATATACCTAAAGAAGCAGATTAGGTCTTGAATATCAAATGACTACCTAGGCAAATGCCCTGCATATTTAAAATTTAAAAAAGCGTATTTAAACAAAAATATTATATTAAAGTATCACAATTATGAAATATGGAAAAATGCCATTACCGTATGGGATATCTCATATTGAATTTCACCACTCCATCCGTCTTGCTCATCAAAATGTGTTTATTGAAAGCAAGAAAACACCTGTCATGCCTGCCACCAACCAACCATCTTCCTATAATCCGAAAACAAATATTTGATTAAAAGGGATTGGTTAACTTTGTCTCGGATTCTGAAACAAAGTCCTGGATTTAGCTCATGCTGCAATCATAATTATAAACCTTTAGATCAGCCAGGAACCCCATGACTTTTACAATCAGATCGCCTGTCTGATTATCAAGATATTTATAATTGGAAATCAAAATCAAATTTTGCGTTTTCCTAACGGTTTTCATTATTGGGGGGAACGAGTATAACCGGTCACTCAAAGATTTGTACTCTTTGAGGCACTTCTTGATCATTCTGAAACGCAATTTTTAAGGCTTCAATATTACACCATATCAAAAACACTAATAACACGTAGGGCCGTGCATCTCAGATTTAACATTGTTTATTAAACGATGCCTTTAAAGTACCCTCTAAATGCGTAAGAGTGAAATTCACTCTTATGGAAGTCATAAATAGGATCGCTTTATTTGGGATTGGAATCCCACAAATATACAACCTTTTCTGATAGGCGGATACCATTATTGTTTAGAGTGAATTCAACTCCAAAACAAACTGATTCCTAATAATCATGACTATCAAAAGAGTGGGTTTTACTTCTCTGCGATTACTTTCGTAAAGTGTTCAAAGACCTGTCTTCGTGTACTGGCGAAGCGTGTGTCCGGCCACTTTTATAAATTTACGAATTTATAAGATGGCAAAAGTCGAGCTAAACTTGTTTGAATTTGATTTTCAACAGATTAACAGTGCGGAAAGATTATTGGTTTAAGAAAAGAAGAAAAAAAAAACATAAATGAGACATAAAAGTTATCATCTATTGTATTTTATTCACATGAAATTATTTGTTTGGCTTTTTAAAAAATGACCTGGAATATGATCATTCCATTGATGAATAATAAAATGCACACTGCCATACATCTCAATGCATTTTAAGCTTCGGTATGTCTTTTCTGCTCATCACACATGCACATATTAATCACATTAAATGAATTAGGCTCATTTATTGTTTGTTTTCTCTTCTTTTGTTTCACTGTTAGCGAGAGAATGGTAAATGAAATGTTTTAACATGTGTCGTCACCTCTTTTGGAAGATTCGTGTGAATTAATTTATAATTTTACTTCTTGAATCGGTGGCAGTTTATTTCTTCCGTTGATACGGGTGTACATTGTTGTGAATATATGCTACGAGGGGGGGGTAGAGGAATGAAGAAGGGGCTTGAAGAGGCAGGGTTTTCGCGCTACCTCTGATCCCACTTAAGTCACCCCTGATAGCAAAAGCTCGTATAATTTTTTCTAAAACGTGTAAACATGTCGTGGTAATTGCCGCGGAGTTGATATACAGCAGATTCTCCCCTCGCGGCGTCCCACGAGATAGCGGGAGACTGAGATAGCTTCGTTGCCTTGGTGGCTGCGCTCCTCTCGCTCGCCCAATATCTAGGAAATAAACCCGGGTCAAGTATTTCTGATAACAATCGGAGGAAAGTTTGTGTTGTGTATTAGCGCGCTAAGTTGTAAAGAGACTGTTAGGTTGATGGTTGAAAGCGGATGAGAGTTTGAAAGGGAGATGATGTAGATCGAGACGCGGAAGTGAATATGTTGGAAGCCGGTTTGAGGGGGAAGGGGGGGGGGGCTGTTTCCGAAACATAAGCATGCAGAGCTGTCGATGGTGGATAAGAGCAGTTTGATCTCTGTAATTACGCTTAGGCTATGCGGCGTTTCCTTCCATTTTTCTTTTTTACCACAAAATGTTTTTTTAAGAAAAACGAAAACAGACGCCCTTGTCTGAAATTCCTGCCCCCCCCCCCCCTCTCCTGCCTCTTTGTCAGACTCACAATAACGTGTTTTATCAAGGACCGTAAATACAGTTTAAGACATCAAAGATCTAGTTAAAACATGCAATACAAATTAAAAACTAAAATGAGCCCATCTTGCCACATTGCCCCCGGAAAGGTTGCTCGAGAAAGATGATTTAAATGTTTTCTCCATATAATATACCAGATATGTTATCCCTCCGCGTACCCTAGCTCCCCCTTAAAAAAAGCAAATACAGACCTCCCCCCCCCCCCCCCCCCCCCCCCATCCCCTCCTCCCCCTTTCCTTTTGATCAGTAGGTTCCACCGTCTAATAGTGGGGGTACGGCAACGACGAAAAGCAAATGCGGCGCCGCTCTGGTGCGCTCTTTACAGCAGAGATAGGCAAGGAGATCCCAGTCTTCAAGAGGACAGGGACGATTTACGAAAAGCGAGTTGACATTATCTCATCCCCTCGCTCATCATCAAAGTCTTTTAATGAGTTGAAGTTTATACAACCTTTCATTAACCATCATAACTTGGGCTTTGTCATGTTTGTCCTCAGCCATAGGGGTGTGTTCACACTTTCTTATCTTCTCTAATAAATGCCCGTTGTGTTCAAGGCGTCATTTCCCTTGCGCTATTACCAGCCTTGCGCCATTATCTCATCCGTTCGCTCATTGATCATGCTAATAATGAGATGAAGTCTACATAAAAACCTGTTACTAACTTGCATTACTGTGGCTATGACCTCAGCCACAGAGGGAGTGTTCTAAATTATGCAGTTAAATTATATATCAACAGTTATATGGAAAATGCCCGTTGCACACGAGGCGTGTAGTTTAGATTTCAGAGCTATTACCTGCGCTAAGCGGGCCTGTGACGTCAATAAGCACAAACGTTGATTAATACAAGCATTGCTCGTTTTGCATTCGCTTTTTAAACAATATCATTCTCAAACGACGCGGGAAATGACACACCAGTTACTGACGCAGTCCTACGTACATGTACGTCAGATGAATCCAATTCTGGCTAGTGAAGTGTCGATATAAGCTATATTTTTGCAATTATCTCTGAATTCGGGTTTGCCCGTACTGTGCGTTGGGATTCCTTCTCGATCCTTCCCTTCCACCCCCCCCCCCTCTCTCTCTCTCTCTCTCTCTCTCTCTCTCTCTCACACTCTCTCTCTCACACTCTCTCTCTCTACTTTCTCTCTCTCTCTCTCTCTCTACTCTCTCTCTCTTTGTTTGTCTCTCTCTCTTTTATTTTCTCTCTCATATCTTCCTCTTCCTCTCTCTCTATCTTCGTTTCTCGTTATTTCTCACTGTCTCTGTCTCTGTCTATATGTCCCTCCGGCTGGGATGAGTTTCTGGGGTGGGGGTGCAAGGGATCAGGGTATTATGTACTAAATGTTGAAAATCTTTTTACTATGTATATTTGCGCATTGTGTCGATGTCATGTTATGTTTTTCCAATTTCTAACCGATTTTGAATGTCATTATTTCCTATTTCAATGTCATGCTTTTGATGTCTTTTTATACATGATTTTAATGTAAACGCAATATGTTAAATCCCACAATGAATTTCCATGTTATTATTGGACGAAATAAAATTGAATTGAATTGAATTGAATTCATTGTTCCCCTCCTTCAATCATATATATAGTTTCTTTTGTAAATCCTGTCACCCTCTTTTTCTTTTTTCACATGCTCTGTAATGCTACATATAAATCCGGCATTGTGTAGTTCTTATTCGCTCAAAAAACATTACATTATAAGCGGAAGCGAGCCTCATAAAGAAAATCATAACTTCGTGTACGGCACACGCGTCATACTAACCAAAATACTGATAACATAAAAGCCACAGTCTGTCTTCATCGTTGCTTGCTATTGTGATGTCTGAGTCTTCCTGATCGTATAATTTGACGATTTATATTTGTTTTCAATCTTAAGGGGTAAGTTTTAGTATCATAAAGTATTTCAGTTTGAAGGGTCTTATCATCTTGTTTGTAACGAAGCGACTACATTGTTTGGATTTCAAAGATATGGTTTTTGAAGCACTTCATCACGGAGCGATGGATTTTCATTACCTATCGAGTACTGACATATTTGAAGGGGCAAGGGGAAGGGCAGTTTGCCCCCTGAGAAATGTTTCGACCAAGAAACCAATATTAACCGAGTTTTCAGATAAGTATAGGATATTATTGCAAGATAAATCAACATGGCATTGCTGTTTAAGCCTCTTTTGTTTGTCTGCTCCTTCTTGTTGCCCTTTTTAAGGAATGCTTGTTTAGTCGTTTGTTTATTATTTGTATTTGTTTTAATTCCTCTCGACCTGATGCTTTCCGATGGTGCATAGGGCGGATGGCGGATAGAACGACCAGTACGTACATGTAGGACCGATTGGCTGCATACTATAGGCCTACATTGGACCTAGTTAGTAGGCTGTAAAGGCAAAAATATCACAGCTACGTGTTGTACCAATTTCAATATCAAGTCAAAATTTGGAGAGCTGGACTGCGTCTCACGAAACCGCCATAAGTACAAGTTGAGCGACATCCCATTGAAACGCACGCGTTTCAATGGGATGTCGCTCAAATTGTACTTATGATGGTTTCGTGAGACGCAACCCTGAGGTATTTGTTTCAAGTTCATCATGACTATGCCGGTGATGGCATGGTGTTCGAGTCCCAGCCCGGCTGCGAAATTTGTATTCCCAAACAGGTTTGCAATTTCTTATATTTCCGTTCTTCTCAATGGCTGATATGTTCTACGTCATTATCAGCTTGGAAAGAGGTCACAAACAATTAGACTCTGATTTAGTATTGCTTTGCCTCACTATTTATAAAGGCAAAAAAAACGGAATAAACTGTGACTTGAACCCACTACTCTATGATTGTATTACGCTGACCTTACCGATTGAGCCAACGATGGGTTGATGAAAAGTGATACTGCATGATTTCTCTAGTCCTATCACTCACTCTAACGGTTACGTCATTGCTAATGACGTAACATATCAGCCAATCAGATGGCCGGAGATATTAGCATTGGCAAACCTGTTGGGAAGAAAAAAATTAGCAGCCCGGCTAGCAGTATATGGCAGGTTCAAATCCCGCTGGGTCTCTGCATGGTCATTATTCAGTGGATGGATGCCGAAATATCTTTACAAATTGAAATTACACACACCAGACAGCCTAACATTCACAGCTAGCAATTTCATTCTGTTTATTTGCATATTTCAAAGCCATTTCCTTGCAAACACTCGTATTTACAGAACGCGAAACAAATCGACGGGATCAAGATTTGAATTCAATAACATAGCCCAAGAATGTCGGCGCATTTCATGGAGTCTGAAAATTTGCCAGCCTATCAATGTCTAAGTCAACACGTGAAATTCTGTCAACAAATTGTTCTTGGGACTGAAAGTTGGGATACTTTCTTTTTTATGGAAATCGCAGACATAAAAGAGACCCGAGTTTGTTTTAGCCCGCTATTATTATCAAGTCTATTTACTCGAAGGGTTAATTTACGATCTGAATCTCTCGACCGAGCTCGGCAGCTTTCATCATTATTTTCTCCCCCTTCTCTCTTTTTCTCTCTCTCTCTCTATCATTACTTTTTTTTCAATTTCTGCCTCTTCCTGTAGCTTCCCTCAACTCTCCATATTTCTTTCTATCAAATTCCTTTTAGTTGTCTTTCTTTTGTTCTTTTAAAGTCTTAACGAGCTAATTGTCTCTCTGGGAGCGGACATGTGCAGAATTTGATGCACGTTGTTGATGGTCCATTATTTAATTTATACTGGGAATCTCGCTCAACAAGCCTAGCTTTTCTGAGATTCCCGTTTTTCCCCTCTCAGTTAAATCAAGCAATATAAAATATTTGGTCTTATTCTCAAACTTAGATGTACTCCGTAAACTTATTTGATTACGAACATACTTGTCAGTATTTCGTTTCTTGTATAATTCATTTGTTCTATTATATATTGTATTATTATATGGTCTACTTATGTCATTTAATTTGTGGATATTTGAGTGGAAACTAAATCAAATCAAATCAAAATCAAATCAGATAGTTTTATTATAAAGAAGTAAGTAAAACTAGTTCGAAATTCAAGCTTTTCAGGAGAAATTCAAAGCGTGAAAACACCTCTCTGGTGCATGCGAAAGAATCCGCAGAACGGTCCCACGTGTTGCTTTATGTGTGCTCCGAATTATACAAAAAAACCTGGATGAACATTTAAAAAAAACCTTGATTACTACTTATGGAGTATTATACTTATCAGGGGGCAATACACATGTATCAGTTATAACGTAACACCACCATTAGATAATGGCATAGGGAAGTCTTAAATTATGGACAAAAGAGGGCGTCTTTCGTTAATATGTCAATCACATAAAGTATGTATTCATGGCGAAGAATCGGTTGGAACACACCATCGCGAATTTCACATAGCATTTGAGTGACACCTTGTTTTCACCATTTTAACGATTTTATAAGGAGAGTTATTCATTATCTATTATCTCACAAAGCGAAAAACAAATAGTTTTAGCTCTATATAATTCGCGATATCCTATTAACTTGGGTTCTGCATTTAAGGGACCTGCAAATGGTCCCTCTAATGCTATCGGTCCCTCAAAGTGTGTGTGTATTCCATAGAGATATATATAATAATAATGTTTATTATATAGATCTCTATGGTGTATTCGTGTTCTGGTCACTCGGGTGCCTGGAGCAAACATGCACGCGCACACACAGGCGCGCGCGCACAAACACTCCCCGGAAAAAGAGAGAGAGAGAGAGAGAGAGAGAAAGAAAGAGAGAGTGGGGTGGGGTGGGGTGGGAGAGCAAAAATCCTATTCCGCCTGTCAGCCCCCCCCCCCCCCCATCCCATTTTTGGGTTATAGAATATAGATATATAAATATATTTGGATAGATATATATATATATATAGAAAGGTACAAGGGTAATTGAATTGTGACATGTTGACTGTAAGTAGACCGGTTTACTCACATATTCAAAAGGTTGTTATTGGCAGCCTGAAAACTTTCACATGGCTTGCCCGACATAGCGACAAGTCATGTAAGCATACTGGACTCCAAGTATTGTAGTTTATTCATTTAGAACAGATTAATGAATAGCTCGTCACAAGGATTTGAGATGTTTGTCCAATCATGCTAAATTTCAACTCAAATCAAATTTAATGCAAAAATCCATGTTACAAATTATTTCATTCACATGTTACAAATAAATGTATTTCAATAGTCAGTATGTGAATTGCATATTGTTGCTAGGTATACTAAGTACCGTTTAGCTCTGTTTTTATTTTATTTTTTGTTATTATTCAGGTCGTATAAACATTATTGGTTTTCCTACTTAACAACAAGTGAATGAAATAATTTGTAACAAGGCATTTAACAAAGATGTGTGCATTCAATTTAATTTCTTTGTCGTCATGTTCATAGTGTCTACACAACTGCAGTGAATAATTAAAAGATTTATAAAAAACGTACCTCAAATTTGATCATTCCAGACCGTCTTACCAGAATAGCGCCAGCTATAAACGGTGATTTTTATTTTTTACATTGCACCAACGATAATATGTTCGCATACCTCATCTCCATGTACGTTTTCTTTCACATGGAGATCAATTTTCATCAGACACACAACCACCAACACACGCACACAAACATGCAATATTAGGATTCATGGGCGTAGAAGAAATGCTAGATGTCCGTACGACCCCCCCCCCCCCTCCCCCACCCTCCACCAAATAATAATTAAACAATAATAAAGACATTAAAATAAATAAATGAATAAAATAAATATATTCACATATGTCTTGGTCAGAGTTGGTAAACCACTGCAGTATAAACATGTTTTACCGAGGCGTAATGTCCCAGTCACACTAACGAGACCAACGTCATATCGTACAGAATAATACATTGCTCTGATTAGTCAAGAATCGGACGAATTAGGAGTAAGGGTGTAGTCGGATTGGCGGTGTAACTGAAAATATTAAGGGTACAACTTTTAAACCATAGACCCTATCATAATTATGGTTGAACCATGGTAATGTGCAAATCTGCACCCTATAAAGGAATCGCTGACGTTGCACCATCAAAGGTACAACGTTGTTGTTGCTCTTTTATTTAATATTTTGTGTGTGCTGGAACGTTCTGGAAAATTGCAAGACTTTAGATAAGCATTTAAATAGAAAAAAAATGAATAGGTGCCTGTCTACTGCCATGATTATGTTGGTACAAAATTGTGATGAACAATGTGGGTATATGATTCATCGTTATACTGATACTATGATCTTTAACGCTTTTGTTCCTTACAACCAGATGACATAATAACTGTTATCTATCATCGTTTATTTATTTATTTTTGCAATAGCTATAGAGCATCGACGCAAGTCCGAAATTTCATAACTATACCGGAGGCATTTACAGTATTAAAATACAATGCCAAATCTATGTTGAGTGGATATCATTGGCTGTTTCGGTTTCTGCTCTCTCCGTGATTCCAAGTTTACGGGAAAGGAAGTGTCTAGTATTCATTGTTGTTTTAAACGGTAAGTTTAAATATTGTACCATTCGTGAATTTGAAAGAATTTTTAGATTGTTACATTGAAACGGTTTAAATGGGTAGACAATAACCAATGCCGGCAATACTATATATTATATACACGTATATTATGAGGTAAAATATAATGTTTCTTGATATTTACGGAATATTTCTGTTGATTCAGATAGATTTTGCCACTATTAACGCGGGTATTTTTCCTTTTCTTTTTTTAACAGCTCAATAACCTCAATAACATCGTTTCTGTAGTAGCCTGAGTAGTGGATAGTACACAAGTAAAATACTGGATCGTCAGAAGCTCCTGTTAAACTGGCACAATATGTTAAATTTGTTGAAGTTCATTGATTGTAATGTTTTTTTCTTCTCCACCCTCCTTTAATCGGTCAGGGGAGTGATTACGATCTCGCTATTGAATCGGAATTTGCCTTTGGTGACCAAATCCTACCTTAGTTCCAAATAACCCCCCCCCCCCCCTCTTTTTTTTTCTCAGTCAAATCCTGTGCAATGTACAACGTCGTGATGATGATGGCGCCCTATAAGGTAGCGAATATGACTATGTTGGGTGATTTTCTGTTAGGAGAAATTAACAAAAAAACTTCTAAAGAAGTTAGATATTAGATTATGTAAATGTGTGTTCAGGATTTATCATAACTCATTTCTGGTAATGCTATCATCACTTAACAACTTTTGATTGATGAAAGTGATTTTTTTTATTCGAGTAAATCGGCATTCGTCGGTGTAAAATTGTTTGTATCATTAGTTTGTAGTGTACAATATTATAATGATTATTAAGGTATTCCTAATTAACTTGAAAGTTATGTTATACATATCTTTCTAAGAATACAAAGCAAATGGTTAATTTTTAATCAATCCCGAAGCAAGGTGCGATATTTATTCATATACCACATAGTATAATGATGTCCATGATCATGATGATAATAATTATAGCAATAATATTAATAATGATAATAATAATAATAATGATAATAACAATAATGATAATAATAAGCATGAGAATAATTAAGATGATAATGATAACAATTACAATGGTGATAATAAAAATAACAATGACAGTAATAAAGATGACCGTAATACTAAGGAGAAGGAGAAGAAGAAGAGGAATGCATAATATATACCAACACACCAACAATAATAGTATTCATACTAATAATCATTACAAAATGACAAATTTTGACCTGCGCATACGCACATCGGGGTATAGAAACCTTTTATTTTCAAAATGAAAATAATGATAATCCAATGGGCATATTATCCCTTTAGGTGGTGAACCACAAGTCGACCTTTCATCCAGACATTGCAATCCGGCCTTCCTCTTCATCAATCAAATCATAGTTTCTTCTTTTTTTCCTTAGAGGTAGAAAATACATTCATCTTTTCAACTCATTTATTTGGTCAATTCCCATACCCTCGTACCAGGTTTGTGTACAACACAACGTCACAATCGGATTTAACACGTACCTGTATTTGATTAGAGAGCCGTGCTTCTCAGTATAGTAGATAGAGAATAAAGAAAGAAGCATCCATGTTTGTGACGTCAAAGAAAGTGTAATGACGCCATCTCGCGGCGGTTGGAGACAACATGTGACAACATAAGATGAACTTGTCTCTCCACTTTTGTCCGTACGGCATTACCCCCCTCCAGGGGACAACTTGCGTTACACAAAGAAACAACAATTCTTAATAAATCTGTCAATTACTCTTTCTTGCCGGGGTGATGCTCAAAGATTGCTATGAATTCACATGTACTCCGCCTAACGACATCATCTTGTCATAAAATTAATCTCTATACTCGGGGAAAATGGCCCTTGTTTCGATTTTCATGATTTCTTTTTTTCTTCCGTCACGTCGTATAGCTTTAGAGGGGCATTGTTGCATTCATCAAAGGCTTCAGGGAGATTTGTAAAGAGAAGTTTTCCACGACTCGGCTGGAAGGTAAATTACTTCGCTAGGGACTTGTAGGGATGAAGAGTAATTTGCCATCAATCTGGAAAAGAGCGGGAATGAATTGCGTTTGGCGGGCGATAATTTGTATCCCCCTTTTTTCACCGTTAGTGGTTGTCAGTATCGCCGTCTGTCTGATGTATTGAACGAATGTGAACTATGTGTGATATCCCGAGGGAGACCCGACATTACAACAATGAGACACCTCTCAATAGATAATCTTTTCTATTTGTCTTTATTTTCTGTTTTCCACTTGTTTTCTCTGTCTCTGTCAGTCTGCCTCCCCTCTCTCCGCTCCCTCTCCCCCTCTCTCTCTCTCTCTTCTATTTTGCTCACACATTAAGCCGTGAGGATGCTGATAGAAATAAACGGACATACCTCTTCATTTTTTAGAATGAAAAACGAATCTTTACTTCATGTATGGAACTGACAATTAAGTTGGTCTTGTTTCTCTTGATATGCTGTAAAGGGTCATTTAAAAGCTGGAAAATGAAATAAGAACGCATAAATTATGTTTGGTTGATAGAAAGAAAAAGAACTTCAAAGGGTTCATATAAGATATTAACGTCATGCTTGTCTGCCCACAGTGTTTCTTATTAATTATGACACATGTCAATAAAACTGACTTTGATGCAAAATTATCGTTCATAAACCTGTTTTGGCATTGCTTTGTATCTCTATCTTTGAATAAAAACAAAAGTTTCAATTAAATACTTCCAATGTTTCGTGGTGCAATCGCAAGCCTACTGTATATACGTTTCGTTTGGTTTAATAGCCTTTGACTGGTGTTCAAACAAGGACTTTGTTGGCTTACGAATAGTGGGCATGGCCTAGGCCAATATCTATTCATAAGCTTTGACACCATTTCTTTTTAATCATGAGATGCTTATAGCCAGGATATCATTTCAATGTTGATATAACATAATGATATGAAACTTTTAATGCCGACATCTATAGAAATGAATATGCTATATTTTAATCGTTGATTCAAACTTGTTGACAGAGGCGTCAGTTTACTATATCTCAAGTTCTGTGCGTATAGGAGGGATGTATGAAGACAATAAAGACCGACTGAACTGTTTCGATCCAACGTCCGAGCTTGTGCATATAGGAAGCTTTATGAATGCTTAACTTTGAGGGGGTGGAGTTTCCTTAGCCAGGCAATTCTAGCAACGCAAAGAAGGAAGAAATAAAACAAAACGTACATCCCAAAACGATTTTGCTTCGAGCAAGATTCGGAAGATCCATATTTCTCTTAATGCGATGACACGAGTTCTCCATCCAATTTTGAGCAGTTTATATCGGTCTCTAATGCAAAATTTGCGTGGCGCATGCATGCCCACCTACAACACAGAAGCACCGCTGCTGACATAGCCCGCGGGCTAGGCGCAACCATAGCCCGTCCATCCAGACTCCATTATTCCATACTATCTTTACGCCGTAGCATCTCATCCCCTTGCGCGCTCGCTCCAAAGGCGATTCCACATCTCGGGCTCCAAGTCGAGAGATGAAGAAGGGGACAAATGGAAGAAGACGAAACAGCAGTTCCAATTCAATGCTAAACCACAAATTAGAATTGCCCTTTTGTCCATTTATTGGGAACTTACTTTTCCTATTTTCTCTGAATGATCTGGGGATGGGTTCCGTGTAATAATCTTGTGGGCATCCCGAAGAACTTTTACAAGATAATTGGGCTTGATTGAGTTGACATGATTAGAATCAGACCATGTCTTTCAGCATATGGACTCGGAACTCATTGGTTCCATGTCAATGCTTTCAATCGTGTATTCCGCACAGGATTTCAAATACTTCTAATTATTCGGACACAGTGGGTACATTGCAAATTTCTTACATGACTATTTTAAAAATAGAACAAAACAAGAAATAATTGTGTATACAACAACAAATGGATTGAAATAGACGTTATCAAAATTCTTTCTCTTCTTGATTTGTAAATCGTAAGGACGTATATTTCATTCCAATAAAATATTTTCGTATGCATGGTTATAGCGAAAAGTTTAAAGGCTTGGGAGAGAAGTTTGAGACGAGTATTCTTTCCATGTTTGGTTTCTATGAAAGAACTTTCCATAAGAAGCAAGGGTTGATATCCGTTCATCCATATTTCGCTGAGTGAATAAGTGAAATATGATAATAATAGAATACTGAATATTCACTTCCTATACGACTACTCTCAAGAAAAAGTGTTTCCTTGGTGACACATCAGTAAAAGAATGGGAAATGTGACAGAGCATGTTCTGTATTAAACAAGAGGACCGCATACCATAGTTTCAAGGAGTATAGAGTGTTTGAACAAGCTCCGAACAACAAACAGTTGATCACCGAAACATATCATACTTTGTTCATGTTTACATACTAAAATGAAATCCTTTTGTTATACATTTACAGCCACTGTTTATGTTTCTAGTACGCCTGGAGCATTTACTTTATTTAGCCTTATAGGCTTAAAATTACGGAGACACCATTTTCCATACATGTTTTATACTGTTTTTACACGTATTCTTTTATATTTCATTGTATATTGTGCCAATTTACATTTAACTTGTATATTTAGCTGTAATGATATATACATGTAACTGTTGTGTTGTGTATCTTTGTATGAAATGTGATGATGAAGGAAATACATTTCACGTCCTTTCAATTACAACAGGTGGTGTGAAACAAGTGGCAGACTAATTAACTGTACAACTTTAATCTGGTCGCGCGCGTTGAATCGATTGGCTTTATGCTAACGAAATGGCGACATTGATTATATTGATCGTTTATCCTTCATTGCGCGTGCGCAGATCAATATGATTTGTTTTCTGAATACGATGAGTGGCAATATGCACATTGACTGGCTATATAGCTACATGACTGTATAGGTGACTTGAACAATGACTGGTAGCTCTTTGTTTGGTATCGGTACGAAGGAGAACAAGACTTAGTATTAATAAACGTATATATTCGTTTTGGTTAAATAGTAATATAGAATATATTATTAATGAGTTTACCTGATAATGTTTGGACGGATCACTTTTGTCTTCCTTTTGCGTTATTCATCATCTTTTAAAAGCACACATTGAAATAATTATGAAATTATGAATGAATACTGTGTTACTAGATGTGAGCATTGTCTTACTTGTCACAGGCAAATGTATATGATGGTTGTTGGTCATATTTACCAAAGTCTCTATGTTATTTGATTATAATAAAAAGAAAAGCAGAGAGAGAGAGAGGGGAGAGAGAGAGAGAGAGAGAGGAGGGAGTAGCCTTCTTTCCTACCACACCCTCTCTCTTTTCTCCTTCTTACTCTCTCTGTCTCTCTCTCCATCCTTCTCTCTCTCTCTCTCTCTCTCTCTCTCTCTATCCATTTCATTTCCACCACCTCCTTATCTCTCTCTCTCTCTTTCTCACCCCTTCATCCTTTTTGTTCCCCCCCCCCCCCTCTCTCTCTCTCAATTTCTCTCTCATTCTGATGTTTTTCCCCCTCTACTCCTTCCTCTCATTTTACCCCACTCCATCCCATTAAACCCACTCCTACATAATAGGTATTGTTGTCTCATACGCCCCATATTCTCTTCCAATCCCCCTCTTTCTCACCCTTTCTCCGTCTTCCGCTCTCTCTCTCTCTCTCTCTCTCTGTCCCCCCTCTCTCTCTCTCTCTCTCTCTCTCTTTCTCTCTTTCTCCTTCTCCCCCTCTCTCCCTTTCTCTTCCTCGTTATCATTATCTCAAATACTCTACACCTTTTCCAAGTTTGTTTGCTGTTAAGCTAGGTGTCGCATCTTTATGTCAAATCTCTAACAGAAGGTAAAAGTGGATTAACAGTGTAACGACAAACAACAATGGAGGAAGTCAACAGGGGGCGTGTGATCCACGCGTCAGCGTCCAGAATAGATCTATTGTTACAAAGAAGATAGAGCTCTGGTATAACGGCGAGACTTTTCCCCGCCCCCCCCCCCCCCCCCCCCCCCACTCATGGGTCGGAATGACCGCATGCGTGTTACCAAAATGTCCGGCAAAGGGGTAATTTTCGTGCGACAAAGTCCGGCCCGAGAATTGTAAAAAAAGGGGTGTATTTGACTTTTCACCCGGAGATTTCTTTAAAAAAGGGGGTGATTTTTTTCTTTCTCTAATCTCTTTGGACTCCTGAGAAATTATTCCGAATTTAGGGGGGTACATTGAGCATTTTTCCGGATTTAGGGGGGTCTCCAAGGCAGGAAAAGCCCGCTAAACCCCGCGAAAGGGGGGTTCGGAAATGTTGGCAGTCCTCAGATAGGGGTGCTTTCAAAAAGAGGGAACAAGCATATGCGTACCCTAAATAACACTGAGTAGGGGGGCCGGGGACTTTTCATGTCAGTTTCGAAGAATATCACAGAGGTAAACAAACAAAAAGGCGTCCCTTTAGAAGGGTTGCTCTTCGAATGCACTCTTACATCATTGTACATGTCTCATAAGAAATGTGATTAATTTTTTGGTAAGTTAGAGCCAATTTTTTGGATTTTGATGATGCCAAAAAAACTATAATAATTTTACTGTGTCTATACAACATAATCAAGCTTTTGAAATAACCTCCGGACAGTTACTTTCACACTGAAATTGCATGGCAGAATGCTCGACCGTATCTTTCAAAGTTTAGATAACGGTAATGAAAGAAGTAAGTGTAATTAGTGGGTAATGAATTGATAAATGAAGTGAAATTATGACGTCTTTTGTTTGGTTTGCTGGGTCAGTGCAGAACAACAAAATTGGCGAATACAGTACCATTGAAACTTTAAAAGTAGAATGTATTTGAGAATAAAATCGTGTACTTGTTAAGCAAAACGAATTAAGATATTTGTTCTGCCAGAAAATTGATTTTGAACGACAATGGCTTTAATTCTGTTTATATCCCAAAGAAACAGCAATGTGCTGATAGATTATTATTGTATCGAATCATCAAAATAACTCACGAGTACAAATACATATCAGGGTATTCAAATTATATTTTACGCTTTTTTTAAGTTAACGAAATTTTGCGTAACATAAATAAAATGCAAATTACTGAGGACGACCACAGGTACCCAAACGATGATAATACTCATGAAATTTAACCATTATTTAAAGGCACACTGTCCTACTTGTAGCTACTTGCTCACTTTATATAGAAAACTTCCCAAATCGGTGCCTGTTGGTCCCCCATGATCCTATTTTTCTTATGTTAAATGAGAGCTGAGTTAATGAGACCTGTCACAGTGACCTCGCTGGCTCGCTGTGTGGTATAATCCCTTTTGGCTGAAGTAGTAAAGCCTGCCTTTAAATAGACGATATTAAAGAAGACAATTACATGTAGTATCATGAGTATGTTACGAAAATGAATGTTAGAACCGTTATACAAACAAACCAAAATACGATTAGTTAGTCAAAATTAGCTACATAATAACTTGAAGATGATATAATTTAGGAAAATAATACTATGAGGCGAACTTATATCTACAAAAATCAATGGCGCGCTATATATAATGTACTTTCAAATTAAGAAGTTTTTTTTTTCTTCCTGCAACACCATCAAACTTTCTCTGGAGCGTCGACGGCGCGTGGTCGGAAGGGCACAAACGAAACGGCGAGATGGAACGAAGATGAAGAGGGGGTAATTTGTGAAAAATTGGCAAATCAAAGTTTAGCAAAATACAGATGAATGGGGTAATGTGATTTGAATAATTTCATTTCTAACATGCCGAAGATATCGTGTTTGAAACGGCACTTTGGGGTTAAAGAAACTGCGGTTTATTTTGACCATAAAGGCCGGGCTTCGGGGTAGGGGGTACAAAATGGAGGAGGAGGAATCGGATAAAGATGTAATGAGGACAAATTGTGAGGTTTCCAATCCGACTCGGGAGGAGGAGGAAGAGGAGAACAGAATTTAAATTAGAGATAGAGACCAAAAAGATCGCTCGCGGCATTTCTTGTAATCTGGACAGTAAAACGGGATAGGACGAAGCAACAAATTTAATCAGAACGAATCATATTAAATAATTATCTTACAGAAACATACGGGATTTCTCTTACTCCGTAGTTGCATTTCTTTGTTTCGAGAATGACAAAGGGTTATCTTTCAATTTTTGAACGTAAATCTGGGGGACTGGTGTACTCTATAATCAAAATAATTGAAGGAATTGTAAAATCGGTTAGGTTTTGAGAGCGTATATCATCTTTCGTTATAAACTAAGTGGTCATTACACGTTATATGATTTGCATTTTATTGAAATACGAGTTCGATACAAGATAATGAAGAAAATGCTAAAGACTCAATTTCGTGATGATAATGTATTCAAGCAAAAGATTCGTGTACTTTCTGCCAAATTAAAGAATTTGAAATGTTTTTTTATGTACTGGTTTGAGTATAAAAGTTAATATAAGAGTCATACATTTTTACGTTATCATGCGCTGTTCGCTTTAGGAATTCGGATCTCTCTTTTTTTTCCCTCTTTCTCTCTCTCTCTCCCTCTCTCTCTTGATAAAGTCGAGCAGCTAGGTGGTGTCTTTTATATTTCTTATATTTAAACGTAAACTTACACTAAAATATCAAAGATT
This sequence comes from Strongylocentrotus droebachiensis, assembly GCA_035222895.1. Classification (NCBI taxonomy): domain Eukaryota; kingdom Metazoa; phylum Echinodermata; class Echinoidea; order Camarodonta; family Strongylocentrotidae; genus Strongylocentrotus; species Strongylocentrotus droebachiensis. Next base: position 61,911 of record JAVYIG010003858.1, read on the forward strand.
AAAAAAAAAAAAAACTTCTATAAAGTTTCTCCTAACGATCGACAATTCAAGATTAGTGGCATCTAGCTGTACAAGGGTACCGATTTTATTCCAATCAATACTTGATCTTGGCCCTGTTTCATAATAACTTTCAAGTCCCGTCAATCAGTTCAACTGGTTCCCGAGCACACCGAGGAGATAGAACTGCGGACCTGTCGATCAAAACCAGTACAACAACAACATAGTAAAAGCAAGAAAGTGACAATGTTTGAGGTGTTGGTACTTAGCCCAGATCGTGTTTCATCGAGGAACTGGGCATCGACCAGCGTCTTATTTGATGACCGACTCTCTCTCGTCATCACAGCTGATCACCCGATACCGTCCCGTGAGAGGGAGGGGGGATTTTTTAGGAGATGCAAGAGCACGGGTTAAACGAAAAGTGCAGAGTGGTTGGAAGAGGTACGTGTACGTCAATGCCACAGCGTTAACAAGAAATAATTGTATAGATACATTATGAACGAAGGTCTATACATAGATAAGAGAGAGAGATAGAGAGAGAGGGAGGGGGTTAATGAGGAAGAAAAGCGAGAAAGAGTGGGTCTGAAAGAAAATATTGGTCTTTTATCATGTTTATGATTATTTTGAAGGAAGCACGAGGTTAAGCAACATGATGTTTATTTGTCGTTTGTTCTTAAACATTGTAAACCTGTATCACGATTACAAAGACTATTGCAAAAGAAATGACCTAAACGGGCAATCTCAAACGCATAACGAAACAGGCAAACGTTATAATTATTTTGACATAATTAGCCGATTGGCATATTGACACATTATTGACAATGAACAGAACAGCACCGTGTGAAATACAGTCCGACCTAGGAGTAAGAAGTCGGGTGTACTGACTAATATTAGTATGCTTAATTTGAAGGTGTTTCAGAAATTGGTTTTTGCTGCCATTTAGGTTGATTATCATAATATCACAAGGAGGCTTGCGTCTCTTACACAACTTACCCACATACAGGGATTGGGGTGCAGCCCCAACCCGCCCCCCCCCCCCCGCCCCCTCCCCTCCTCTCCGATTCGTACGCTTATAATTATGGTCAAAATTCGCTTTTGAAGTAGTCAGCTCCATATCTTGAAGACAACAAAAGCAATATCTCTAGATCTCGAAAAGAGTGTTTGAGATGCAAAATGCAAGGTGGTGTCTAAAGGATGAAGGGAGGGTGGAAGCAACAATGCGCCGGTAAAATCAAATTAATATAGCAGAACTTATCCTCAAGTTCATTATCGAGCTCACAAGACAAAACACCTCAATTCCATCAAGCAATTTACCCGGATTGCTGCTAAAACCGTGCGTAAGACGGATGAACCATGAATGAATGAATCATTTCTAAATCGCGTCATATTTTACCTAATTTATCAGTTTATCCCCGTAAGTGGAGGGCCAAAGCCCCGTATCTTAAGCCCACCTGAGGCCATACGACCGGGAGTCTATCGGGGAGCTAGTCGTGTGAGTCACCCCCATCTTCTTCTCTCCGCACTTCCATTCTTTGTTTACAAGTCCATTGTTCTTTTTCCTTCACGCACCTTTTTAAAGCAAGATGAGGGACCCGTTTCACAAAGCCTTTTATCAATGACAAATGACAAAAAGTAATGACAAATCTGCTGATAACCAATCAGAAGCAAGGATTTCACTAGCTCATAACAACGACAAAAATTTGTCACCGATGACAAGTTTTGTGAAATGGGGCTCAGGTTGAAGGATAGAACCAACTGAAATTACAGTCAGAAAATGTCTTTGTTGCGAGACTCCTTGAAAGAAGAATTCCATTATTTTCTTTTATTTTATTGTGTGCTGATATGGCAGGGGCTGTATAGCTAGGTACCTTCTCAAAATAGTACATATGAACATAATTTGTGTTGTAATACTAACCTATGCAATTGAATTTAAATTTACATCAATCCATCTTCAAGTAGCAATATACATCATCTTGTTTTGAATAAACTTTGACATGTTTTAAACGAGATGAAAATGAAGAAATACCAAATGAAAGTATATCGCTGCTCCATAAGGGTCTTCTATCAGATCAAAGCCATGTCATGGTATGATAATTATGTTAAATAACAACAAGAATAAACATACATGTACATGTACTATTAGTTATTTATCCAAGTCAGCGTTTATCCGTTACTATAGTGTTCCGTATTGTAAAAAGATTAATTTGTTTCTATTCTGAACTCATGTTAAAAACTACAACCACTTGAAGACCATTACTTCTACCCATCCTTTTATTTATTTATTTTTATGGCAAGCAGCCTCTACAAAATTAATCCCTAAACTTCATATAAAACATAAAGTAAAGCACGATAAATGGTTTTATGCGTTGCTGATTGCATAGTGACTTTTATAAAAAATAATCAAGTAGATTTCTACTTTGCTACAGCTTTGCTTTACTCGCAAAATGTAGAAGCTGAAATGTAGGCCTATAGGCTAGAACCCCCCCCCCCTGTCTATCACATACCCCCCCCCCCCCTCCAAAAAAAAAGGAAAAAATCCCTTTTCAACAAAGCAATTTTAGGATGATTATCAACTGATTCATATTAAGCATAGAACCTACACCCCCCCTCATCCGTATCTTCAACGGAAAGTTGTTCATTCCTTTGTCTTCTGGTATTGTGGGGGGGGGGGGGGGGAGGGGGTACTGTACTGTTATATACTTGTTGTCGGTGTTGCCACTGTTGTTGCTGCGTAATATGGTTTAGAGTCGTTAGTTGATTGTACCAGATGTAAAAGATAGATAATGAAGTCTTGTGTAACTTCATTTTGTATATTTTCGGGGGGGGGGGCACTGTCCGTATAGGACTAGGGGAAGGGGAGGAGGTGTCATGACCTCAAAAAAGCAGAGTGAATCTTCTTATCAAGGAGGATATAAACGAGTATACTTGAACAACTTTATGGGGCCCCTGGTACGATCGAACATTCGCTTGACCGGAGTCCGAGTGCAATTATTGAAACCTTCACCATGCAGAGATATCTTTCGCAGACACATTAAATCCGGAAAAAGGGTTTCGATTGATTAGATCGAAAGGTATATATACTTCTTGAGAAGAGAGAGAGAGTAATTGAGGTGAATAAGATGAGGGACATATGCTTCTATTTCACATCTCATAGCTTGGCTAGTGCCTTTAATTAACCACAATCCGTCCCGTACATCCCAGATTAACCTAAGACTTCACAAGCGGAAACTCCGGAGCTTTAAACCGTTTTAATATTTGCTTAATTAAATGGAAGCGCTATTTTCGCCTTCCTGTATATCGCCCTCCGTACAGTTACTCAGGCTAATAGTTCCCGATTTATAACAGGATTCGGACTTCTCTAACCGGATAGCACCTGAGGAAAAACTTCCGAGCAGGACAAGGAATCAGATTAAAAAATAGATAATAAGATGGATTGATATCAATTTGTCAAATTTGTGGAGGCGGCGAACGAATCGCGTCGCCACTTGTTTACTTGGTCACGGCGAGCAGGAAATGTTTTATTCCATTTCATTTCATCTCCTTTCTATTTCATCGGACGATTACTTCCCCCATGCCCCCCACATCTGGGTCATGTCCCTACCTTTCGGTACCCTTTTTGTTGGTACGCAATCGGTGTTTGGGTTGTTCGGAAAAAAATGGATGCCATTATCATGTGTTCGTCCATTAAATTGTTAATTCAAATTAAAAGTTCATAATGCTACTTGTCACTTGTGAGATAAAAAAGACAGCATGCTAACCTCAAAAACAGGTTTGAACTATTTACCTCAAAAAAGGTATTCGTGATGGTGTAACGGGCATACGGCAACATTTTTGCCAGAAAGGGTAGACGCCTATGACCCGGATATAAATTTTTCTAATTCCTAAATTTGCGACAAAATGATTTGTCGACATCACTAGATATTATGAGATACAAACTAGGGCACATCCTAGCCCAAAAATGAGGTGAGGGTTGCCCGAATATATTGTACAAAATTAACAAAATGCTCCCGCAGCCCCATCCCCTCATCCCCGTCTCGTGCGTCTATGCTATGGAGGCGGTCCACGTATTTCAGTCAGCTATAGCCGCATTTTAATAGACATTTTAAATTTGAAAATATTGTCAGATACTTACGAGACTAAAATCAACCATTAAAAAATGGGGGAAAATTATGAAAATTTGCTTCGAACACTGACCCCCCCCCCCTTTTTTTTTTTTTTTTTTTTGTTGTTGTTGTGGGGGTGGGTACTAATTTAATTAGAAAACAAATATAGTGTATTCATGAAAATAATGGTGGTGGTATTGATGATGACGACGGCGATGAAGATTAGATGAATACGGAGGAAGGCAGGCAAGATAGGAAACATAGAAAGAGGGTCAAAGGGTGAAGATAAGAGGACTTAAACGACGGGAAATTCACCGAATCTACTGAATTAAAGATGCTCAGTGCGAAATAAGAAAAAGAGAAATCTTGGAGAGAAGAAATTGAAAAACAAAAACAATGGAGACCCTCTCGGGCGAACCTTTAACCGACAAACGATCGTCCGATTGCCTCTTAGCAGTATATCGATTTTGTGCTGCGAAAATGGAAATGAGGAGAGAATCAATAGCACTTGATGTTCCGGGTTTGGGGGCTGGCAAAACACGGTAAAAACCATCAATAAATACCATTCAGCTACATGCACTGCCATGCAGTGGCCACTGGCGAGGAAGGGGAGTATAGGAATACCCTCTCTTTTCTAGAAAAAAGAAAAAAAATCAGGCTCACTGATTTGTTCTATCCCCTACGTTGCGCGAAAGAAGATGGGTAGAATGTGCTGCTGTATATTTTGTGACCCCCTATTCGTTTTGAGAACCCAGTTTTACCGCTGCTTCAGTTAGAGAGAAAGTGAATAGAATTTGTATTTGGGAATGATGCTATTCTGGAGGATAGAGATGACAATAAATTATTTCTAAATTGATCTAGTCCGTCTTTCCTTTGCAGAATTGTTATCTACTGAAAACACTGTGCACAAAGTTGGTTAACACAGAGTGATGTGTAGAAAAACAAATCATTTGATTTCCATAACCGATATGCTGCCATCTGGTGACTAAATAATATAATTTCATGAACAGTCCTCTCAGAGGTTGAAATTCGAGGGAGAGTTTACCATTTTTGGTGTGACTATATCGGTTATGATATTTGCTCCTGCGTTATCTGCTCCGCGGCACTTTTCCTACCCTAACCAAATTTTTCAAATTTCAAACCTGGACCCTACACTATACATAACCATAACCCTAATCTAAAAAGCAATTGTAACCCCAATCCTTAACTTATTCGTTTGACGAAACGCCTGAACAAACAACATTGCAGGAGCAAAATGTCAGGTCACCTAGTGACCAGTTACCTGACTCGATCCACATGGACTTTATTCGGTTGGTTATCGGTCTTGCGCCTGTTTTGTTTGTGTGAACGTGGTATGATGAGAAGATGCACTGCCAGATATGATTTATGTACATTAATTTTTTTTGTTAAACATCAACAAAATACACGATCGGACAAAATGGATAACGCATTTCCATGTTTTCAATCGAAAAAAATAGTAATAATAATAATAGCTAGTTTTTATACATAGCGCTTTTCAGGACCGAAGGCCCTCTCAAAGCGCTTTACAAAATATATATATTATTACCCCGGTCATCGGATTCAGGCTTTTCCGCACACAATGTATGCACATTCTCCACTCCCTGGGGAGCATTCCAGCCAGGCGTAATTTTGCCTAAAGGTGTTCCTCTACGAATATATTGAAAAGAGCAACAACAACAACAACAAAATGTTTTTATTTTAAAAACTAATAGTAAACTCTGATTAAAAAATGCTTGGCAAAACTGTAAAAGCTCTTTAGAATGCAACGTTCAAAATCCTTTTTTTTCTAGCTTTTCCCTTCTCGCATTAAAATACTTAAGTGGATAATTCAATGCTTACCAATAATTTTGTTCATGTGCACCCACCCGAAAAAAAAAAAATCCTCTCTACGCTACTGGAATTGGCAAGGTACTGATTAAGAAAAATATCATGACTGATGCCATGCATGAATACCTTTCTATTCATATTTTACTCTTTACCAATTATTGCGCAACGGGGAAGATAAAAGAGACTTATAAATGCCCCCGGTATGAATGCATAATTCCACTCAAACATGCTCTGAAACGGGCATAATCAAAAATACCCCGTAAATGTTCACATTTCTATGTACAGTCATGTACCACATACTCGATACGGACTACAAACAGCAAATATTATGTCGTTTGAAATGTATTGATGTATTGTAACATATCATCTTGAATTGTTTTATCATAATAGCCAAGGGCAGAAATCGCTCAAATATAGAAGAAGTAAATTATGTTTTGATGCGCTACATTGAGAATGCAGAAGCAGAAGCTCTAGAGATAAAAGGAATGAAAATCAATCCAAATACACCCCTATATAGTCCCTTCTTTAGATATTCAGCGTGGGTATAACGTCCATACAAACAATGACTAGCATTAGTTGTGGCATCCATTACCAATATTGTCGTTTCAATCACAAACCCAATCTGGAAACGACGAGAAGAAAATTGTTCTTTTGATGATATTTGGCAGTGATAGATGGGAAGGCTTTCAGCTATATTTTTCAGCTCGTGTATGTATATAAACGTTGCCTACAGGCATTGTACCAGTTGCATACAGGAGAGTGCAACGAATGGCTTTGTGGCGAGGTAGTACTCTTATCAAACTCTTAAAGCCCCACTGTCCTACTTATAGCTACTTGCTCCCTCTATATATAGAAAACTTCCCCAATCGGTGCCTTTTGGTCCCCCGTGATCTTCTTTTTCTTATGTTAGTTGAGAGCTGATTTAATGAGATAGCCACCTGTCAGTGACCTCGCTGTGTGGTCTAATCCCTTCTGGCCCAGTAGTATTGACGGTCCTTAAAGGGAGCTTCCTTGATTACTGATAGGTTTCCGTCTGAGAGTATAACGCCCGCTGCACGCGAGGCTTCATTTCGCTAACGCAAGACTGCGTCAACGACTAACGCGGTTATCGACGCGAATGAACAGTGCATACTTGCATGCATACATTGAGACCGTTGCATGCGCAGTGTCATTTGTTTGACTGAGGACTGCGTCAGCGACTGGCACGGTCTTTGTGAGAGTGATATTGTACAAAGGGTAAATATAAAATGAACAGTATACAACGATGCTGCGTTGAATTTCTGGTGCAAGTACTAAATTTCATGTGTATTACACACGAAATAAGGCCTCTTGCGCAACCACCTTCATACAGTATGGCGAAATCAAACAATTTTATTTTAAAAAATCAATCTTGTTTAATTTGAGGACGATTATGTTCATCTGGCTCCGAAAAGGTGATTAAAAGTTACATGAGTATTAGTACATGTAGATGCATTTAAGGAAACCGAGATTCAGTGGTTCTTCCTTGATGAGTATTGTTTAAAGGTCATCTTATCCTTACCAATCACCATGGTCATATTTTTAAATTTAAAAAAAAATCATTTAATCGATTGGTCACCATTTCACACCATCTGCAAAACAAAATTAATCAAATGAAAGTATAATGAATAAAAACGAACACCATCAGGAAAAGTCTGAAAAGAACAGACGGGTGGAAAGGACATTTGGAGAGAAATAAAAACAAAACATTGAAGAAGAATAGGGAATAGCACAAGATAAATGAGAAAAAACACAAAACGTGGTCCTTTAAATACAAGTTGGTCAGAGGATTAAGTGGACATCTTAACGGATCCCATGCTCTTTCTCTGTCCCAATTTTCCACAACAATGTCTTAATTGCTTTATTTATAGATACACGCGATTGGGTCCATCTTTTCCCAAACTCCGACACTAAGCCTGTCTGGGAATTCCAATTTTCCGACGTTTTTTTTACAGTTTCGTGGTCCTTTCTTGAACAATGATAGCACTGATCCCTTGTGAGTCATTAATTACATTGTGGGATTGAAAATGCCCATATTAGGCACAGAAATGGGCAATTTGGTACGTTTGATTATCTCCTTTTGATCTAGATATACGACAAGCGTGTACTCGTTTATACCAGGGAAAATTCGGATGATATGGGAAGACATGACTATATAGATTTCGGCATTCCCTCAATCATGGGCAGAAATCCAGGGGCGGGGCGGGGGACACGCCCACCATGTGATTTGTTGGTGTGTGTCTTTTATTATGACCCCCCCCCCCCTACCCAATATGTTTGAAGTGAATGTACATATTTATTCCATTTGTTTTAAATAGTTATATCAGTAATAATGAAAATCTTATGACATTTTAAAGCTACCCCTCCTCCTCCTCCTCCTTCTCCACCTCCTCCTCCTCCTCCTCCTCCTCCTCCTCCTTCTTCTTCTTCTTTTGTTTGTTTGTTATCATTTGCTGTTGTTTTGTTGTTACTGTTGTTTTTGTCGTTTGCCTTAGTTTTCTTTGGTGCTGTGTTTTGCTTGTCCTTTTTTTTACCAGGAATATACGGTTCCTCTTCGACGTTGTAAGAGCGATTTACACGAGTGCATTCTTCTCTTATTTTATAACATGTTGTTCATAGATCAAGAGGAAGATCTTGAGAATATACATCTTCACAACTGACATCTTCACAATAGAGGAGGTCTACTCATATTCATTTTCAATATGATCAAAGAGAATCAATATTATTGATCACCATCTTGTTAAATGGTGAAGGTGTTTTTCAGAGGAAGGTATTGCAGCATAAGAAATGAATCAAATCAGATGTAAACATTTAAATTCCAACCAAATACATCGTACGCCAGATGATGGTAAATATAGAAATAACGGGTTTGTGATATTCACGGGAACATCTACAATTGGCTTGTCATTTTCAATTTAATCTTCTTATTTATAGGCCCACTTGATGCCCTAAGCATCACGCCTTATTGCTCTTCTATCGTTACTATCATGTTAAAGGGAAAGTCCAAACTGATATCAAGTTGGTTTTAATAAAAGCAGTAAACCAAGAGAAACAAATCAATGAAATATTGGGGATAATCCTATACAAATTTAGAATGTTATGGCATTTTAAATTCAAAGGACACTGTCTACTCGGCGATTTATCTTTCCAGCACCTCTTTCATTTGCTTTGTCCGGAAAAAAAATCTTATACTTCTATTTTCTTGTTTTTTCTATGAAGGAAAAGATCCATTATAGAAAGGCGCTGTGTAAAAACATGATTATGCAATGGTTTTATATAACATAATAATGATATTAATTTGATTTGTATAGCGCCTTATTTCAGAGGCAACACGACGCTGTCCCTAAGTTTATTCACAAATTAAAAAGAAATGTAAAGGTAGGTTTCTCAGATGCTTTTTTGAAGAAAAAGTGAATTCCTTTTTTAGAAACAGAAATCATCTATGCATGTGCAAATAAATATTTTCCTTTTAGAAGATAGAAATCTATAATTTATTGAATACAGAATCAATGGGAGAGGTGCTTGAAAGAATCGTCATGTCACAGACGGTTGCCATTTTAAGTTTTATTTAAAAAATAAACACTGACAAATTTAGAAAGAAAGAGAAATGGTGTCACCCACTGTTGTGTCATTAGGAATCTTGATAATCTGAACAGTTTTTAATGATTTGAATTTCGTCTTCACGTTCTTGGTTTAAGCGAAAAGTTTTCAAACTGAGAAACATCATACAATGTCATGTGAACGTAACACGTTTTTTGTCATCAATGAAATCTAATCTGCAATCACAAGTGCCTATTCATAAACCAATTTGGTGTCAGTTTGCATGCAGTAATCATCTATCTTCGAGACCTTTTAGGGCCCTAATTCCAATCAATGGTACATCATTGTATATCCTGATAAACGCCTCCTGCATTTTCAAAGTTATAACAAAAAACAAAAATTGCATTTAGGTAATGTAACAAAAACCATGAAGGTCTAAAGCAGATAATTGCGCTAGCCATCCCCCTAATCGCTGCTCTGTCCCGCAGTACTCCATCTTTGTTGTTTTCTCCCCCATCCTAATTCCAGCTCCCTAGGGCGAGAGCATGGACTTAAATATTGTTTTCGGAATCGCATCAACATATCATACATTTGTTCAGTAAACATGGCATTCTGTCTTCCTTCCATCTTGCGTGCCTTTGCCCCTGTCTTTCTTTTCTTTCTCTCTTTGCTCTTTGCATCCGCTTCCCGTTTGCCCATCGAATTATCGCACGCGCGCCCCGTGCCAGCCAGGCTGAGCGCTGCAGCCCGAGGCAGCGCAGGCTATTGCACTATGCCCGGACCGCGGTCAATAAAAAGCGACCATTATAGCATGTTTAAAACACGTAAGGCCATAATGGTCTGCCCATTGGATCACATCCCATGATTTCTGTCTTTCTCTTTGCCCTCATTCTCTTTTTACCGCGAGCTCTTCTTCGCTTTTATCCCCACCCCGCCCTCTACCCCGTATCATTTTTTGTTTCCAACTTTCTATCGTACATGTAGGACCTTATTATGTTTCATTCTCCTTCCATTCAGTTTTTCTTGACTTATAATAAACAATATTTCAAATATACATTATTACAGACACAACTCAACGTGATTTTAAGTGCTCGTTCCCATTTTGACATTCCTAAATATTTATAAAATTGATAGAGTACGCTATTACGATTTTATATTATTATCGATAAAATAAACAAAACTCTGAAGTGGTCATAAATGTCCTTTCTATTCCAAAAAAAAAAATCTCCTGTTTTTAAACTCCCTGCACAAATAGTTGACTCCTTTCCCTTTCCACCCTCCCCCACCCCCCCCCCCCCCCCCCCCCTCCCTCCCTCTTCCGATCCGACTGCTTCACTTTCCCCTTATTTGGTCGTCAACCCATGGGCTATGTACAGATTAGCTCGTAGAAGGACAATACGCGCTCACACTTTCACGAGTCTGCGCTAATTGCGCTTCTTTCCGTGTACAAAACCATCAGCAGCAAAATGAAGAGAAAACCGATTTGAATATAGCGAATTACATACCGATTATAAACTGAAAGATTAACAGGTAGCCGCTATAATTCTAGTCTTGTCCATGTGTTGTCTTCTACATTCCCCCATTTTCATTCTTACATTTTCTTCACACATTGCTTTTTAAATTAGCATCTTGCCGCTAGGTTTCCCCCGATTTTTCACACCCCTTTTCAATCAATTACAATATTTGCTTGAAGTTAGTGCACACTTCATGGTTGTATAGGCCACACTGTCAAGCCTGAAGATCGCTTACTTAGGCTAATGTTGTTAAATTTGTTCAGCGAATTTAGATTATACTTCAAAACGGTCTTTGTGACCGCATGCTTCATAAGTGAAAAACTATAACAGTAAACCAATTTCTTGAAAACAATCAGTGTTTATTTATTTACGTCATATTCTAAACGTGGTTAATACGTTATGGATATCAGGTATCCATTTTACAATTTGTATTTTCAGTAGCACTCTCCTTTTTATTTACACGACAATAACATTACAAGAGATTGAGCATAATGATCATGGTCAATCATTCATCTAACAAATAATGGCATTGAGGTGGTTTTAATCGCAATGACATTATAACAGAGCAATGGAATATGCTCGAAACAAAAACATTAAAAATGCTCTTGTTGTTGCTGCCATGTCAGGCAGTTATCGAGAAAATTGTTTTAAAAAATACGGATCCATTGACAAAACACTCCTTCCGTCATGTCTGTAGCAAAAACGACGCAGACCCATGCATATTCTATTGCAGAGGTGTTTGGAATAAATGGAGGCAATCAGTTCATGCGCCTGTGGTTCAACGCAGTATTAAAAGAGTTGTTGTATTGCCCTTTGCGAACGACCCAAATATCTTTAAATCTACAGTCAGCTTTTTAATTACTCTTTTTTTTTGTACCGTATTTTTGGATAAAAGTGTTTAATGAATCAAAAATATGTATAAAAGCATTCAAAACTGAAAAATATCAGCCCAAAGAGGAAAAAAAAAGGGAAAGGCAAAACAACATCTGTTTTATACAGTAGGCTTGCGGGTGCACCATGTGAGAGAGAGGGAGGATTGAGGAGTCCGGAAAAGGACTTTCGGTAATCTTTCTTGAGGGTTTGTAGTCCTGAAAAGGACTGTTGGTGTAGTCTTGAAAAAGAATGTTGGTTATCTTTTTGTAATAGTTTATAGGATGGGTGGCGGGAGTGGCTCGACGTTTCGAACAGGTTGACTATCCGTCGTCAGGAGCAGCATCTAAAATCTTTTTTGTTTAGGCCTTATGCATTCACCCTTTCTACCTCTTCACAAGGCGCGTCAGAAGCCTACCAGTCGCTGACGGCAGTCCTACGTCAGCAAAATGACGCCTCGTTTTCGGCATGCAACAACCGGCTTTAGCGTACTGATTTGGCCAAATTAAATCTGAACTGGGACATGCATTATGAACGGGTCGGTTTTCAATTCATCTGTTGATGATCCTGAGGCATTGTTTCATTAATTACGCCTCTATTGTCTCAACGCCGTGGGGCGCGCACGACGCTGAGTTTGCATACCTAGTCTCGTTCGACCTTATAAGCATTGGATCGCTGCCTAACACCGAACTGAAGGGTTTAATTATCCGTAGTGAATTAAGCAAATCAATTGCAAACAACCGTACCCCGCTGACGTGTTTGCACTGCGACGCTATGTTGTCATGCCAGACAAACATACCTGTTGCTTGCAAGCCTAAATATTTGATGATGTTTAACTAAGAAGGCAATGAATATCATATCACGCAAGAATTAAAGTAAATATCCACTATAATGAGATAAAAAAATAAACGGGGTTTTTCTTTTTCGCTCTCGACAGGCGTGAGGAGTATAATTTTAACAATTTCAGGAGAGAAGCGTTGTTTTCTAGTAATCTTTACAAAGCATGAACGGGCCGATGCAAAAATAAGATTAGAGTGTAGAATCGTGACAGGACGTCCACGCAACGTATTGAATGAACAAGAGAAGTTGACAAGAGTTTAAAGTAGAGATTATGTTGGAAGCGTAGAAACTGATATTAGCCAATGAGCAAATACAGCCACGTCCTTTTGAAATTTGACACGTTGCAATATAGAATGGGAGCTTTAAAGATATCCTAAGGCGAATTTTACGGGGCATAATGATAAGTGACATATCGGTCATGAATTAGGCAAAAAATGAACAAAAAAGAATTTAACTGCATCTTTGTTGTTGCTGTCCGTTCTCAAACATAGAGGGTAGATATTTCATTGCTACCTATCAAAAATGGGACTCGGATGGTACACAGGTTTTCGTGTCTAGTTATGTCCTCCTTTATTAAAATGTCTGTAAATACATTATCAGTGATTTGGAGCGAGTTTAAACACCTCGATCTATTATTCAGTACAACAACATTTATTTGCAGAAACACGATGGACAATTCTTTGTTCTCTTCATGTTGCCGCAGTGTGGTCGTCATTCGTTTAATATACTTTGTTTGACACAGAATGAAATTTGATCCTACGGATTATGACTGCAAGATGTCAACTTGGTAACAAGATAGACATCTGGATATGAATATTATGCGATCAATAACAACATGTGACAGAGAATCAACAGTGCAATGGAATGATTACCACGCCGTATGCAATCGATAAGGATGCTTGGGGCTGTACAACAATGGTGTTTCGCACAAAGTAACCTTATTTTGTAGGCCAACTTGGCGTTCTAGGGCGTCCTGTTTACTACATGTACATCGTCTTTTGAGGGTCTTTACGTCAAATAGTTTGAATTCACACCTTTCTAACTCTAAGCAGATGACATGCTTTCAAGATTCAAGATTCAAGATTTTATTGTCCATAATATAATACGGAAATTTGTTTTCCATTGATATAGCATGTAATACATAAAACATCAGACAAAAACATGGTGTCTCTGCACTCTATATAACAAATGTTTAATTGTCTTAACTGTCATCATTTTTCTCGCAGGGCCCCATGTGAGACCAATTGTTGTTGAAGTAGGCTATTAATCTGTTAATAAAAAAATAAAAAAATAAACGAATAAATCTTTAAATCAGACAAAGCGTAAGTATGGTAAGACTAATGAACTAGACGATTTATGTTTATGTAAGACTTTTACGAAAATATATGCTTATAGATTACATATTGATGTATTTATATGTTTGATGTGGAGAAGTGAAGTTTTTTTCTAATTTGTTTTATTTCATGCAACTATCTATTGATTTTACATCATTTAATCTAATAAAACATGAGTCAAGAAAGCCTCTTTTTCCGAACAGTGTAACAGACTCGATTCAATTAGTATTTTTAACCATCTCAATATTTTTATATTTTGTTATTGCACGAATAACAAAAAAAAACTGCTTTTCAGACTCAACTATGGCAATGTTTTTATAACGGTACATGATTAATCAAAATAAATTAGGGAGAATTTGATTGTGAAGAAAAGCATTGGTGGAACCGAGGCATGCAGGCTTTGTATCATAGACAATTTTAAATTCGTTTAAGGACTGGAACCTATTGTCATGATGCTGCACTCGGTGTTGTGCCTTGATGAAGACTGAGGTCCGAATGATGTTGCGAGTGACACCAATAATGAAGGACCGAGGTGAGGATGTATATCCCAGGATGAAGGTCGTGTTCTGGAGGTGATGAATGGAAGCAGAAGCCACACCCTCTTTTACGAAAGGCAAGTGGGCTTCCACCAATCAGCGAGCGCGATTGTGCGAGCTCTTAAAGGTCTGCTCGCGTTAAATGGCGAATTCTTATCGACCCGACTTAATCTCATTAGCCGACCAAGGGGCCTGCATCGTCGCGTGCGTCGCTCGTGCCTAAACAATGAAGCAATACGAGTTGCCTTGCCTTTGTCGTTCCCCTCGCCCAGGAGTGCCTTATAAGTGATGTCATTCTTAAAAGGCGCTCTTATTTAAAGGCTGGGCATGTGTACACCTCTCTTAGAGCAGCACTTCTCCGTCTGTTAGTCCACCTCATCGGCCGAGGCTCCGCGGCATCGCTTGAACTTGAAGACTTGGAGGACGAGTGGAGTGAGAGCGCACACACACGCGCGTTCATTCGCCTGACTTTCTTATTCCGTGTCTATTACCGTCTGCGTCGACTTCTCTCAATATCCCGCCGATATTGGGCATCCAAAGCCAGTCACTGCCCTGGTTTTCGAGTCTCGCGGACCCTTCTCACTCCTGCCGACCACTTGACATCAAGTGCATCACAAACTGGCGGCTAGCACCTCATTAGAGGACAGACTCAAAAGAGGTGAGATATGATCAAACATCATTAAACACCGACAAAATCAGAAACTCATTTCAATTCATGTTCATATTTCGTTCTTCTGATATTGCCTGAGTTGAAGCTTAAGCTTAAAAACACGCCATGACCTGCCATCAGCTACGATTTCTCCAACTTGAGTGATAGCCTATTTCTACAACGCTCCGTCAAGCACTACATAATTTCTCGGCACCCATCAACTCAATACTCTCACCGTCGGTTTTATCTGCGTTATCTTCCCGTCGTAAATTCTATCCCGTGACAGCTATAAGCGAGGTAGCTCGAGCAGCGAGACGAGCAATTTACTCTCCGCCGACGACCTGGGCTCTCGTGCTCTCGCGGGACTCTGTATTGCTTGATGGATTAGCGAAGACGTACTTAGAGCACCGCTTGCCACCTGCCGGTATCTTCGTATCCTATCAGCATTCCTTGGATCGTGGTTCTAACTCACTCCGCACACTCCACTACCCCCCTTAAACCCACCTTGTCAAGAAACCTTCCAGCATTGTAGAGGAGCCATGGACGTTGTGAAGATTCATCCATCTTTGTGAAAATGCTTCAATTATGGTGTCTCAGCTGAAAAGTGACATTTTTATGTGATACATATCAGTAAATGAGCGATCACTACTTGATCTTGACTGCGTACATTGCACCCGTGAACCTGTCTCCTCACCAACAATACACTGCTAGCTACGGTAGATGTTGAAGTAGTATGTGCAAGAAAGAGCTCGCAAACAGCCACAACCCGCTGTGACGTGTAAGTGCCTCGATAATTTTATGACATGTTAACGAACATTTGTTGGGCCTGATGATGAATTTCTAAACAAAACGGCAGGGCTTTACTCAGTGAAAGAAGACCAAATCGTGCTTCCTGACATGTAGTATCAGTGACTGAGTATTACGCAAGAACGAAAACTGCTTTATAATGACATTGACATCATTTCGAACAAATCTTGAGATTAACCTGATTTCTGCAATAAATTTCAAATAAGTATCGAAATAAAGACAGGCCTCGGGACACCCGAATTGAACACCTAACATCGTCATCGTCATCGTCGTCATCGTCATCCAAAGTGTCTTCTGGGCGGTAACCATCCTGCCTGACATTCGCCGAGATGCCTCGCTCGTTCCTTGTAAAGAAGACCAAATTCACGTCTTGCTCGGCGCTATGCCCCAGGGAACTTGACCCTTACTACCCCGCTAGCCCGGGCAGCCCTACCCTTCCTCATCATGGAGTTAGCGTCACCATCAACAATGGTATGTATACCACCATGTCGTAAATTCTAATTAGATCTAACACGATCGCTACGACTTTCGAGAAATCAAACCAAGGGCCTTCTTAAGACCTTATCGCATTGCCCGTAGAAATCACGTATCATGTCAGTGTACTGTTCCCACATTTTCAAGGAGTGACGTACAAGGCTATTGAAATTAGCTTGCGATGATTTTTCGAAAGTCTTTGCGACCGTGATATTTTTATCAATGTTGCCTTCTTTTCATTCATTTGCTCTTTTTTCCATTTGCGTAATTTCCCAAATCAGTCGTACCGTGCTATTTATTATGTTATTTTTTGTTATACGCGTTGTTTCTCTTGTACACATGCTTTACCAAGAAAATTCTTTTTTTTTTCCATTTCTATTTCCGAGGCTATTAACATTATTAAAGTTATACAAAAAGCAGCTCTGCCCATGTCATTAAATTAAGATTCATTTGACTATTTAAAATAGATTATCTGCAGCGTAGGAATACTATCACATTTATATATAATTTACTGGGTATCAACTGAATGGCCCGAATTCACAAAGGAGGTTTGTCGACAAACCTTGGTTTTCGTACGTCATATGACGCGTTTTACGCGTTTTTTACAAACTTGGTTTGTAAAGAACAAAAGGAGGTTTGGCGAAACAAAAGGAGGTTTGAACTCAAACCTTGGTCTGAGCTCAAACCTTGCTTTGTGAATTCGGGCCAATATGTTTACTTGTAATAAAACAACAACAATGTGGTGGTCTACATACTACAACAATATACAGTCATTTACCATATCTACATATAAAACAATTAAATAAATTTGAAATATTAACAACTTCAAAACCTTTTAGTCAATAATGGAGCTACAAGTGATGTGAACTTTGCAGACTAGATAGACCTTTACGAAGCTTATTTTAGGAGGGGAATTATTAATACTAATGTTTTCCATTTAATTTATATTATTGTAAGTACATATGTAGCATTGTGTATGTTTTTCTCTGTTCAATCAGTTCAATATCATAAAGCTATTTTGTGTAAATGCTATCAACCAGAAAACCATAAGGTAGTGTAAGGTTGCAGGAAAAAATAAACAAACTCGCTATATCTCTGAGATATTACTTTTGAATATGCCCCCATTATAACAATACATGAGGGGTGAAGTATGTTCCCTTAACATTGTCAACTGTACAATATCATTTAATGACAACTTTAGATATCCCAAATTATATTTCAAGCATAATAATAGTATCGTTTACGTTATTTATCAGAATAAAAATTTGAAATGGCGCTTATTTCCTATACAGCAATATGGAATACGATGAAATGAGGATATTTGTATACCCACGCTTTATCAAATTCTTCTTGTATAATTATCTTTCTTTTTTAAAAGAGATAATAATAATCAATGATCATAGATCAAATGACTAAAATAATGAAAGCCGACATAAGAACGGGACAGAATTAGGGGGGCTTGTCAAAATGTCCAATACTCAAAGCAGTAGAAACATTAACTCCACTCTCCATGGTCTCTCTTGTTTATGTTAATCTTATTTCATCTATGTATGCCGCTCAATTTCTATGCTATATGCATCATCTATCAAGAAAATCATCACCCTCCTTCTGATATTATAAATTAAACAGCATATGGGATTTAAAAAATCATAATCCTTATATACATGTAGCTGCCATGCACTAACTTGAATAGAATCAAGAATACTACACTTTAGATATTTTGTTCTTGTACTGTTGTCATACGAAATCGTTGATAATAGAAAATAAATAACGGTAGTGTGCATTTCGAATACACTACATGTTTATTTACATTAAGCCTCTTCTTCATATGTTAAATGAGATTTACTCTTTCTAAATACGATTAAACATCTAATTAGAAACTTCATGTAGATAAAGAAAAGACTTAAACATTTATATTGCGATTATGTGCAGCGATGAAGTATAATTAGATTTGGCAGTCAAAGACCGATGTGAATGAGCCATAAGTGCATGCACTTAGAGTCAATGTGACTTCCAAGTCTTAGGAAAGTGCGATTGGTAATTGACAACTACTACACAAAATTATTTGATTTATCTAAAGAATACTATATGAATGTTAAAACAAATTAAACAGAGTTACGAGGGTCATCATGCTTCTCTTTGCCATGTTATCTATCAAAAGGTTACCGTTTAAATCAATAAATAGCTATACAACGAAAGGTTGAATGAGGCAGGCAATTAACTACAAGTCGTGGATAATTAACAGGTTAGGGCTCACCTTTTGCCATCTGTTACGTGTTTAATTATTACTTTACACTGCCCCCTCTTTCCATTTCGATTGCTCTCGTGTTTTTACAACCATCGCGATAAGAATTGACATCTTTTTCCGACTCAAAGAGCGTATGACAATGAATCACATTCATAGCCTTCCCTACTCCGTGCCAAATCGTGATTTTCCTGCCCCTAAATGAGAAGTCAACGATAACACAAATTGGCACGTTCGATCCATAAGCAAATAAAAAGCTCTCCTTCCTTCGCCCGTTGACGGGGAAAGTGAGAGGAGTGAAAGGAAAATAAAAAGAAAAAATGCATTATTAATCAAAAATTAGCACCCGAAATAATTCACCTGTGCGCTCGCCAGCACAAGAGGACCTCTATCAGACGTCTTATCTCGCCCTTGGCGCGTAAAGTTGAGTGCAGTAATCAAATTTAACAATTGGGGGAAGTTTTTTCTTTCTTTCTTGGATAGAATCTCGAGGTTTGTTACCGAGTAAGGTATGAAAACAGAGGGATCGTTGGTTTGATAATAGCCTTTAGCACGATCAACAATAGCATCGGATGGAGACAGTTTTAATTCTGTAGCACTCTTATTTTATTGAATGAATTAGGGGGAAAAGATCTGACGCATTTAAAAGTAATAGAAAAATAAGGTAATACAATAGATTTTGTTTGTATTAAATTTATTCCTGGTGTCAAAAAACATTTGTTAATGTACACTTTTTAAACAAACTCTCGTTCCGTACACAAGTGAATGATCTTATCTCCACAAATAATAGACATTTGTCGATAAGGACATGATGACACTGTTGTGCTCGGACAGCAAGTTCCTTTGAATTTATTCCCTTTTTACCGATTTTAAATATTTTTTTATATAATTATGTAACCAGGATAACTATCATCTGTTAACCTGTTTTGAGTTGCATTTCGTCAACATAAAAAAAAAATGCAATGCTTTATAAGTATGAATTTAGTTTAATGGACTGCATTGGCGACTCTATATGAATTAATCTCGATGAAATTCACATGGAAATAGTGCAAGATGTTATGACTGTTAGATATAGAATGACAGTAACTCAGTATATACGAATTGAATAGAATACCACCAAGGGTGTATAAGAGGGACATATAATGAATTATAATGCAAGCTTGGACGAACTCATATATACCCCCAACAATCTTCTGAGGAGGTGAGAAAGGGTAAATAAATATAACCTCGCATCCATTCGACAACCACTTAAAATAATCATATCTTGTTTTTCCTGTCATGAATAAACTGAATATCAACAGGTACTGATGGCTTTGAGTACGCCGGTTTTTTTCTTCTCTTCTTCATATTCGTGACCTGTATAAGAAGGGCGAATGAATAATCATGAAAGTATAGGTCAAACTTTAGACCAAATGTTTTGTTATCAAAACTCTTCAAACACTATATTATTCTATAATTTGAAATTAATTGAATATGCAATATCTCTTTTGCGATACTTGAATGGAAAAGTGCAGAAAATATATTTCTAGCCGAGTGAAAGAGGAAGCAAACCACATTTCAATTGTTTGTTTCTTCAACTAAATTCCTACTCTGAAAATGCGTTCCGTTTCAAGTGACCATATCGTCGAAGACATAACTGCATTTATATCATCGTCCAATTTTACGTGAGTGTATATTTCACTTTTGATGAAAAATTCAGAAGATGGTTAAACATTTATTTTTGAAGAAACCTCGAAACCACTATGACCGACCCCATACAAGAGGGGTTACACACACACTTGTCATATCACGTCTTTCACGTGGTGTGTGAGTATATAACAAGTCTAGTGCCTCCTTCAATGCCAACAGCAAAAGAGGCGTACCGGACTACAAGTCCGTATAGGGGAAGAGTGGAATAATTATTGTGTTTTCATCACATTTCGAGGACAGGACTGGGTTTTACACGCTCTAAGGGTATTGAAGTTTTATAGCCTGAAGATGGCAAGTGTTAGTGAAAGATTTGTTCTTGGACGTTGTTAAAAAAAATAACAATTTTTCCTGTCAGTATATGTTTTTTTAAAGACAATTTTTGTACATAACTGTAAAATTTACCATCTGACAGCAGATCGCTAGTAAAGACGCAATGAAATTTCATACGATTCACCATTCCAGCTTGCAAGTTAAGAATATGATTAAGTGATGATTAAACTAAATTGTATAAAAAACGTATTGGCAACTTATATCAGCTATCTTCACTAACTTATATTAGTGTCTCATGAATCATTTCATTTTCCTTATATTCTGGAAAGTGTATCTAATACATTATATACTAGATAGAATTATAAATGAACCAGAATCGGTGCCAATCTCATATTCTGGCAGATATATATCAGTCAGTATTCGTTTTACGAGCAGTAACAGTCTATAATTTCCCAACATTTGTAACAAAATCTGCTCTACTAGGCATCCATAATCCTATATCATCGCTCAACAACGCTGTTGCTTTGTTTCATCATGATCGAAACAGATTCCGCCCTTCTCTTCTTCTTGTTATCTCTATAATCATCTGAAACACGTGATATAAAGGGCATCCAAGTTACCCATCTCCTCCCACGCCAGTCTCCTCATGTAAATCAGCCTTCTCACAAGCTCGCTCCCGACACGGCACGGTTGAATTCAACAAGTAGTCTGCTTTTAATGGCACTTCACTCTGTTCATTCGATCTTCCTCCTTTTCCCGCCAAAAACCGCCTCTAGGCAAATCAGACGAGAGATATGTAACCCAAGATGGGGCTCCTATTTTTTTTCGCGCCCCAAAAAACCTCTCCGTGCTCTCATCAACGGCATTCTCAGCCGCAAGGCTCGATTCTTATCATTTCTATTTTGTCCTGCCCTTTCTTTCGCACTTAGTTTTCATCTTATTGGTTGTGGGAGAAAGGGTTCAAAACAAAATTGTCCAAGTTCAATTGCTTCTTCACGCGCGCCTCCGTTGCCGCAAACAAAACAAAATCGGGCAAAAATTAACGGAGATATAAAGATGCGTGAATTGATATAAATGGAGGTCGTTTATCCCCCGGGGACGAGGGCAGAGGAACGGGGAAAATTATGTGAAAGGATGGAATAAGATAACATGAAATGCTATACAAGAGAGCAGAATAAGAAAAGCGATGAAGACAGTTTTTGTGCCCTCAAGATACAGAATTTATTAGAAACGTCATCCCTGCATCATGATTAGAGATCGTGCCGTGATAAAAACAGACTTCGGAAAGGATAATTTTGTAATTTTGTCTCTCCTTAGAAGAAAAAAGCCGCGTTCATAGTAACACGCAGCTGTGTGAAACCGACATTAGGATACAAACCATTCACCTATTTGCCAGCTGTGATTTCATTTAAAAGTTCTGATTTCTTTTTCTACCCCCCGATCTCGGTTAGAGAGCTCAACAAAAAATCATGGGATTCCTTATCGATGAAATGTCTCGAGACTTGTTGCATCGCTTTAAAAAAAAATTGATCCTAGTTTTGAAAGTCATAAATATGATACCGCTTCATCCGATACCTTTCATCAATTATAAGTTATTACATTCCATTTCACTGGTAAGCATAACTACGAAAGTCACAGAAACGATTATTTATCCATTGATGAATATTAAAAGGCGCTTTGAAACCCCTAAACACAATGGTATCGGTGCAAGACCTCTCTTCGTGCAAAACATTTGCCTCAATAATCATGTGGGGAGCCATGGGCATAGATAAACTACTCGAAATGATGTTTAATGAGGGCTGTGATAGTTCATCCTCAGCAAAACGATTTTAGCCAGCCAAAATTTCGAAGAAAAGGGAGAGAAAATATTTGGAATGACTTATCGACTGTCAAAGTGGTCGGAATTTGCGAGAGTTCAACCGATACTGCAAATATAGCATGGAAGCTAGGAAGACCAGCACATACAGCGATGGCGACTAGGTCGGTAAGACTGTACAACTCCTAGTGTCTCCTACATTGCACGGTATACATGTGTGTACAGGTTTAATCCTCCATCCGTCTTCTCGAAGCTTTCCATTGAGTTAGAGAGATAGAGGGAGAGAGAGAGGGGGTGGAGAGAGAAAAAGAGAGAGAGAGAGAGACGGGGAGAGGGGGATCTAACGATAAGTAGTACGGTACACACCTGCGCTGCGAGATGACGTCACTAAATCTAGGCGATTCGTCAGGCTTTGCCCAAATCTGTCTCTCGGAAGACACTGAACGAACATAAGATGCGAGATGGAATGAGGATGGAGGTTTTAGACTCAAAGAGTAGGAGAAAAAGAAAGAAAGGGAAAAAGAGAAGAAGAAAGCAAGAAAGAAAAAGAAAAAGAAAGAACAAGAAGAACAGCAACAACAAAAACAGCACGAGGGTGTGGAAAGAACGAACATCAACAAGAGGGAAACACTGAAGGCAAGAATCATGGACAAAATATTATTAATATCGAGGGGAAAAGTATCCAACCTGATTTTTTAAAAATTAATTTATGAAAATATTAATCGATGACTAACAAAAAATGTGGAAAGAGAGAGCTACAGAAAGGGGAAGGATATTATGAGAAGTAAACCTTAATAAGAAGTATGTTTTAAGTAGGCCTACTAAGCAGATAGAGACCTGTTTATTAGTAGGCATTTTTTAGTCCATTTTCGATTCTTACGATGCTATCGGAGCATACAAGTAATATCGCTTAAGAATGTCATGTTTTTTTTGGTATCCTGCTAATAATCATGAAATTCTTTGTACCATTTTCTCAGTAATTTGTGTAGTATTATTTCCTGATTAAAGCCATTGATCATACATATTTCGAAGAAGACAAAAAAAAAATGGCGAGATTTCACAAAAGATAAAATGAAATGGGAAAAATCTTGAACAATATTTGTAAAAATAAAAAATGAATCATAATGCAAGAAGACGTTAAACTTGTTCGAGGCATAGAAGATGAAAAATAAAGCTCTATATACGTGCTCTAAAATCTGAAATGATGGGTAGAGCTAGGCATGGCTAATCAACATGCGTCTGGACACATGGCAAATTAAGACACTCGAAGATTGGTCGTTCGAATAACATTGATCTCATCTAAAGGTCAATCTCTGCATGCTCCAGATGAGAAAGGGAACATGTTCCAGATACTCGATACCAAACTACTGGGCATGTATCTTTTGTTTAAGAGGAACCTCGGAATGGGCATGGCTCAGGACAACAACCTGGAAGTTCTTCACTTGTTTCGAAGGTGGGAAGCATTGAGCGGCGACACTTTAAAGGGGGTGTAGCATGACGAGACTACATGTACGTGTCTTTTCCGTGGCCTGACTCGGGGCTAATCGGGTATAATACGACTACGGACGACGTGGCCGAAGTATTGACGTGCGTGCAACATACGCGAAACCTAAGCGTGAGGAGAACTTCGGTCTTTTTCACGAACGCTAGCGCGCGCTGACCGTTAATCAAGTCCATTCGTTTGCGTGTAGTTGTCCAAAAGTAGTCGTAGATAGCGTTAACCAGTATTAGCCATGCTACACCCTCTTTAATATACCCCAGTCACACCTACGAGACCGACACCAGACTGCAATTTTAAACCGAAAGTGGACCAGAATCATATGACTACCTCGGTCACACCAAAGAGACCGACACCAGGCCGTGAAAAGACCGAACAAAATATTGCATTACTTCCGAATTCTTATGGAAAGGTCGGTGTGGGGTCGCAATATCGGTGTGACTGATGTATAATAACGCACGGCAAACGGCGCCGCATAAGGCAATACCATTGTGCGTCGCGTGTGCGTATTGTGCGCGTGGACACGACCGAGCAATTATTCGAATTCGTGCAGCTTATTGTACACTTTGCGATATTAATCTAATTATGGATCACTGTTTAGTGATAATATTTGTAATTAAAAGCAGATACAATCATTGGGACGCAAAATGAATTAAAGATATCTATATTTTAAACTTGAAGATCGCTGGACCTACGGTACCAAATAGAAAGCCATGCATGCTCTCCAGTGAGGTACTGAAAGGTAAAATTTGACATAATTGTGATGTGACTAGCCAATAAACATATGCATACTTTCCTTTATTTTCTGTATAAAAAAAAACATACGAAAGCATCTTTTCTCCATTTGATGTTATACCTCTACAGATGGTTATAATGATTCAACATGGATATAGCGCGTGTCTAAATAGAAGTGATATAGAGTAGACCTTCACAAAACGTTCTCAGATCTTCAATAGATAACAAAGTATCTGTGCTTTTGGAGAGAAAGCTTCATCTTAAATGATCTGTGCTATCGTTTCATTCTGAAAGATGTAATTGATAAATTGTTAATGAGGGATATTTAATCAGTTTACAAATCGTTTGTCAATTTGTTCTACACGATGTAGATAAATTTGAATTCATTCTCGAAGGTTTATCCTTACTAACATTTGCTTGTTATCTAAATAATCTGCTCATCAATAATGTATCTATATAAAAGCGAACTATTTGTATTCAATACATTCAAAAATACATACACCGAGTTTAATATACATATTTAAATCTGTGTGAAATCAGAGATATACTTGACTCCCGAACAATAAAACAAAGGATCGTTATACTTCACTGTGCGCCACCCAATAATAGATTTCTGATTTTGAACCCTCCATTGAGCTTGCCGCCTGCAGAAATAAGGGCACAGACGGACTTCAGTTTTTTTTTGTATGAACGGAACAAGTTAAATCCGCTCGATTATCCCCAATAGGCCTGTTTACTAATGATATGCGAGTGACGTCATAATCCCTCGCACCCTAGCGATTGTTACTACGTAGGGCAAGCTTTGCGTGGTGCGGCACGGTCGCCACATTGTTTTTCCATGCCCGCTACGCTATACACATACAAAGCCATTGCTAGCGACCGCGACGTTTTTTCACCCTAATTTCTACAATGGCATCGCCTTCGACATCGAGTTCTAGTTCCAGCAAGCCGTTTTCGCAGTGGACAGTGAAGGAGCTCACCGATTATTTAAGAAAGAGAGGAGTTACGACATCAGGGTACAACAAACAGAAACTAGTTCAACTTGCGACTGCTGTGGCCGATATCGCTTTGCCCCAAGACCCGGACCTTGCGAGCTTCGACTCCGCACGGTCGCTGCGGGAGAAGTTGGAGCGTGCGGGGTGCTCGTTCGACGACCCAATGAAAATCACCGGCTACACCGAGAACTTTGAAAGTATACCAGATTTCGGATTATACGACATTTTCACCTACAAAATGTTTTGAACAGACGTAGGTATTCCTTGAAATCCTGTCGATTCCAAAGTCCTTTCTTCCACAATTCTTAATCCATATTTTACACTTCTCCAGGTTCGTCTTTGGTTTGGGGAACGGGATGAAAAACACACCATTCATATGGGGTCTGTCTGCGTACCGTGAATCGCTGTTACACGTGCCGTAACAGCAATGCTTACCTCCCATTTTTGCGATATTTCGTCGGATTTCGGAAAATAAAATCGAAGATTTGTCATGTACAACTGAGAAAAACTATATTTATTTTAATTATATACCCTAAGGTTGGAAAACAAACAGTTTTAAACGAAGTTTATTAGGACGATGATCAGCCTTTTTTTCCTCGCATTCCCCACATCGCCGTATACAAAGTGTGTGTAGCAGGGCCGTAGCAGACACTGCGCTCGGTTTGTTTGCCAGAGCTTACAACCGTGTGCAAATTTAAAGGTCCGTGAATACATTAGTAAACAGGCCTATTACATCTGTATTGCATACAATCAAACATGCGGTCAAAGAGCAGCGGACTCTGAATAAGAACAGAAGAGTGGGGTAAAATTGACAGTCGATGACCGCATGGGCCCCAATATTCAAATATGAGAATGGAAACCTAAAATGGTGGCGTGACAAATTGAAGGGTAAAAAATCATCTTGTTTCGTTCCGCGCCATTAGCTTTGCATTGGCGCACTAATAATGGATGTATTATGAGCAGAACGGGGGATTTCTCGGTTCGGGTAAGCAATTTTATTCTCTTTATAGTCTCCCACTCCTCAATCCTCCTACCCCGTATTCTTTTCTTTTCCCGTCTCTATTTCCTCGTAATTATTGCTCCATCAAAAAACCAGTTGGTACTCCTAGGGTGTCTTTAAGAACAAAAAGAGCTATATAAAATCAATTAGTGTGCTGTGGGCAATATGTTTTAATTCGTCAGAGTATACGACTTGTTCGTGTTAGAAACTCAATCGTATGCAAGAAGGAAATAAGAGATACAGGTTTGCTTCAATCAATTGCCATTTGCATGGGTCTTTGGGGAGGTGCGAGCGTGAATTTGTTTAGAAAGAGGAAAATGGAAATAAATCTATGGCGGAGAATGAAATCAAGTAAGAAGAGGGATTCGAAAGATTTTAAGTATTCATTTGGGAAAATATTTGATGGGTTTAAAAATAGATCTTACTCAACCCAAATTAAACAGTTAATGTAAACAGTTCCTACCTGCATGCTCTTACACTGCGATCACGATGCAGTTGGACTGTTGTAAATTCTACATTATAATCTTAACACAGTATTAAACGATACTTTTACATGTATACGTACAAAACAATAGAGGATAGTGCTTTTATCAGAAACCGCAGGGGAAACTTCAGATCGGAGCTGGGATGGATTCTAAGTGAGCCGTGTAGCCTTAAGTGTGTTGTAACCAAGTTATACATCAAGGAGTTTGAAAACATAATGAATTACAGCACAATACCAATATAATGTATCAAAAAGTACAAAGTAGTAAGAGTACCTGAAACCGTTTCATTTTTGCATCTTTTGATGATTTTAAAGAATTGCATCCATTATGTTTCAGTACAACACTGAATAATGTATACAAATCGGAAATATATATAAGTACTTAGCCTCTTTTTTTGTATTTTCTTATCTCGCTTTCTATGTGTTTTTTAAATAATTGTCTTATTGTGTAATACTAAAGTGTTTCGGAGGATGCACAGAACATGTTGGGTTGGGGGGAGGCAGGTTGGGAAAATCAAGTTCTCGTTCAATATGATCCCTGAAAATGTGATAATTCTCACGATTATAGTATAGTTGACTCATGATTCAGTTCAGTGTTACCGTGAATATTCTAAAATGATGGTTTAATCATTAAACAATATAACCTTTACAAAATGGCAGAAGACATTGGAATGAAGATTGTATTTCAAAAAATGAATTGTTCAAGCAAGAAATGAGATTGTGATATTAAGATATTGCAGAAATAATCGTTTTTTTTTTAAAGATCACAGTTAGAAGATACAGACTGTCTTGGAAAATGAGCGATGACTCATGGTATATATGGTTACATTTATGTGAGTGAATGCATTCATTCCCTCTGCTTGTTTGCCGTGCAATCATAACACGTAATAAGAAGCATATTGGGGCCCATTAACTGAACCCTAAACAGCTGTCCAAAGTTCGAGATGCCTACATCCGAGGCTCTGAGCAAAGTGATACGCTGAATGATGGGATAGAGAGAGAGTAGTAGAAGGGAAAGGGGGAAGGGATGAGAAGGGAAGTAAACATGATAGGAAGGCGGATTCGGGAATCATCTTCACATCAAGATTTTGTTTGAAGTAGGAGAGCCACCTATAATTGGTGGAGGAGGCATTAGTTCGTCTTATACCAGGCACCCAGGCTTGTATTTGCTTGGCGCTATAGGCACGCGCGCAACAAGTCCCTTGAATAATGGAAAGAGGATGCCGGGCAAGCTCGTTGATCAATCCTCACGCTCGGGCGAACTCAAATTGGAGGAAAAAGGTTAGCATCCCACCACCATCCATCATCCACCTACTACTATCTCCCTACCCTCCCATCTATACATGCCTGGAGCTTTACAACTATCCCATACCCTTTTCTCCTCGATCTCCCTCCCCCCCCCCCTCTCTCTCTCTCTCACTCTCTCTCTCTCTCTCTCTCTCGCGCACACATGAGGTAACCGTTTTATTTCTTTGACGATCACATCCAAACAATCTATTTGTTTAGTTCGCTCTCTCTCTCTCTCTCTCTCTCTCTCCCTCTTTCTTGTAGCCTTTTTTTTCTCTTGGCCTTCGCACTTTCTTCCCGGAAAAGCTCAATAGCCAGCCCTGTAATATACATTAATATCTACGAAAACGCTCTAAATATATATAATTATTCTCCGATATGGTATTTAAAAAATATCTCAAAATGTATACAATATATTTCCATGACATTATCCACATATTTGTACATCATACACTCTAAAAATAGAGTGCACAATTTTGCTGTGCAAAATCTCTGTTTAAAAAAGTTGGGTAAAGAATTACCCAACCTTGTGCCAAACACCAAGTCTCTTCGAAATTTCATTACACTTGCCATAGTGTCAAATCAACATTCGACTGTGCGCATTTCCGGGGTAAGAAAGTAACGATGCAGATTAATATTTGAACCACGCGTTGGGTAAACACAAGTTTTGACACCTAAACGTTTGTATTATGACACAACTGATGTTAAAAACTATGATCGAAGCGCTAGCGTGGTCGGTCGTTCCGAATCAGCTGTTCATCGAATTAATCGTGTTCAAGATCGACAGAGGATGGACGACTTTGTTCGAAATAGACTACGATCATGCACTTGTGTCTTTCCGCAGCATTTATTTGCATGAATGCGTGTAAATCTTCTCAATATGGACATGAAATTCCTCATAATTCTGGACAACACATTATTCGTATGGAGAATGTCATCCGCGATACAGTCACCTACTCCGGCACCTACTGCGAGCACGCCAAGCGAAAGACTGTCTAGCCAAGAGAGAGAGAGAGGTCTGCTACTTATACACTACACTACATATATCATGTACTTTTCCAGCCAACTCCTCGGACAAATTTTCTTTTTTACCCAAATCTGTGTAAAAATAAAAAATCATACAATAAGGTTGGGTTAAAATTTTACCCAACTTTGGGGTAAAAAATTACACAAGAACAAAGTAAACGAGTACCCAGGATGAGTTGGGTAAAAATTACCCAATGTTGTGTCAAAAAGGGAACATGGTTGTCGTTGGGTAACATTTTACCTTTTACATTGGGTCAAATATATTGCACATCAGTTGGGTAAAACATTAAACATTTGCTGGGTAAATTTTTACCCAACCACCCCTGTGTCAAATTTTACCCAACAAACATGCATGTTCCCTTTTTACCCTCGTAAAGTGTACAATTTTACCCAATAGTGGGTATCTTTTTTTTAGAGTGTACTGTCTTATTCAAACAACATATCATACGCAACGAGCTCTAATATAGCTGTCCACAATCTTCCTCTCCCCCTCCCCCTCTGTCAATTTACCATTGCCATGACAGTCCTCCACAGGTTTTCTTCCAACCGCGGCGACGCACTTCAAGAATTGATTGTCAGGTTCTCCTTCACAAATCTCCTTCTCGGTTCTCTTCCTAATTATATCAATGCAATCAGGCGTGCAAAATGAACATGTATAGTGCACCACCGCAATAAAAAATAAGTTCCCCCATTCGCAGATACATTTCATATGCACTACGCAGTATGGAAGCAACGTCACCTCAAAGCTGTATATTCATTGTTGATTCAATATGTATAGATCTGGATAGGTTTTGTTCTTTCTTTTCTGAGCTTTCCTTTAACTGCACTTTCACAAGAATAACGTTTCCCGAAGCTGTTCTGTTTGTGTTTTATATTTTATCATATTTTTTACCATTTTTCTATTGCAATAATGAGTGGAAAGAAACATCGTTTAAATGTAGATTTGATGTGTTGTTGCTATATTTGCATTACTAAGCATGCTGGCTAGGGAATAGTAAGTCTCGTCGTCATGAAACAGTCTGCTGCTAAAAGCATTATGTCTGTCATTAATGTGCATCTCATAACGTCATTTATCATTACAATCAATAATGCACGTTTAAAAAAAAATCGGTATAAATATATAATGGTATGACCAGTGTGTTCTTAACATTCATGGGATTTATTTAGCACTTCAGCTATTTTTGATAAGCGCTCAGGAAGTATTATATTTGGGGCTTTTTAGGGGGAAAACATAATCATTTCCTATGATGTAGTTACATTTGCTTAATCATTAATAACAACCAACATCTCTCTTCTTTATTTCTTTACTTGCAGGTTACATCCACGATATCACTCCATCGCCGTCTTCTCCTCCTAGCGAGCCCTTGATGATTACCAACCTTCTTACCCATCACCACGAAGAGCCGCCTTCTCTACCAAGCTCACCTGAACCCCTGACGGACTCCAAGTCAAGAGACTTCGATGTGGACAGCGGAATCCTCAGTGTTCAGAGCAAAGGGCAGCTGTTTCTGTCGTATGAAGCATTTTTGATTACGGATGGACGATCACGACGACGCGCGTTACAAAATGGTGGCAGCGGTGGGATTATAGGACCAGGTATCGATCAGCAGCACAGTCCGCTTGATGGATCCTTAGCCGCTGTAGCCAACAGACCTAAATACAAGTGCAATGAGTGCGGGAAGCAGTACGCCACCTCGTCCAATCTCTCCAGGCACAAACAGACCCATCGCAGTCTCGATAGCCATCTAGCCAAGAAGTGTGAAGTCTGCAACAAGGTCTACGTCAGCATGCCTGCCCTGGCCATGCACGTGCTTACGCACAACCTCAAACACAAGTGCAATGTCTGCCACAAGTCCTTCAGCCGTCCCTGGTTGCTCCAAGGCCATATGCGTTCACACACGGGCGAGAAGCCCTTCGGCTGTGCGCACTGCGGAAAGGCGTTTGCAGATCGCTCCAACCTCCGCGCTCACATGCAGACGCATTCGGCTTACAAGAACTACAAGTGCAAGCGTTGCGACAAGTCGTTTGCCCTTAAGTCATATCTGAACAAACACTACGAATCGGCCTGCTTCAAACTGGATGGTGAGATTACAGACGACATGATGACGTGTACGCCGTCGCCCATGTCTGATGCCGAGAATATCTCGGTTGATGGAAACATCTCTACATGATAAAACAGAACAAAAGAACAATGGATAAAGCAAATAAGTATCTCCAAACGACAAATGACAAAACGCCTTTTATATCAATATTAGATTTGTAAAAATGAGACATGACAGCTCTTAAATAATTCCGCTGACTTTTGCTGATGAGATGAATGGAAGTGACAAATTATTTTGACTTTTATCAAATGAATTCTTGTATTAATGAAGGTGCATTCAATTTTTTATGGAAAGCATCATTCCATTATTCTGAAATTGTTGAGTGGTTTTTTTAGATACAGTTATGTATAATTCATGTCGTAATTTAAGGATCTGGAATCTGATTTTCCGATAGACGAGTATGCAAGCAATAAAAATAGTAGTTTGTAGACAACCAATGGTTGTGTTATCAGTCAAGTGCAATAAACAAAATTATATTTAAGTCATCAATAGCATATTATGGGGATTCTTTTAATTGTCGTCCAGCTTAGTAGTTGTTAGTTTGGGGCGAACATGGTAAAACAAACATATTTTTATTAAAACATTCTCATTCCACTCACACACCATGCAATAGTATTACATATATCTTAATATTAATTTCGCCTGCCTTATTTCGACTCGCATATCTTTCATAAAGGTGTATGATGCGATGTTATGTAAAACAAAAGAATCAAAGAATATTAACCACATTTTGATGAAATTATTCAAGAAAATGTAACAACGCTAGCGAACAAGAAATCCCATATCAACTAACTGAAGTTAAATGAGCTTAGATCAAGAAACCCGGAACACCGGCAACGATGGTTGATTTCAAATCATCACCGTTTGATTATATCCTTTCACGTGGTTAGTTTACCAATTAGAAAGTAAAAATCGTTTCTAAAATGCATGAATACAAGATTCTTCATTATTATATTCCAAACGGTACAACGTGAAAATTCCATTACATGTATCTTGTATTTTTGAAATACGCTTAGGTACATGGAATGTGAACTATTATGCTTTCAACATGTTCAAATTTATATACAGCAAATTATTACCTTGCTTCAATGAAGGAATGCAAATATATGTTTTTAAAACTGATAATCACAATATTTAAACGGAATTAACAATTTTTTGTGTAATTTCCATTCAATACTAATAAGTAGTTATTTTGTAAGCATCTTGTGCGACTGTTTTATACACACAGTAATAATAGTAATAATAATAATAATCTTTTAAAGTCCACTCCAAATTGTATTAAGTTAAACCGAAAATGGTAAATCTTTTTGCCCAATTGAGGAGATTAAAGGTGATATAGGTAGAATATCATTTGGGAAAAATGTTTAATGATTCGCTTACTTATTATCTACTTGTTATCTATTTTCAACATTTTACGCGATTTCGATCAAACCGTACATCACAAAGCAATATGTAATTCAAAAGATTTTAAAAGTTGGCTTATTTGAATCTTGTAATTATGAGCGCACAGAACAATAACTGTATTTGGATATGTAATTGTATTGAAACTTTACAGGCAATACAAAAATAACATCGGTTCCTTAAATATGTATTTGTAATAAAAATGTATAAAGGGTTCGACAAATGCTGTTCTCTTGCTCAGCTTTAAGAATACACGATGGCGATTCGAGAATAACAGTTCCCTTTTGAGGGACGAAATAAGATATAAAAGAGAGGAACGGCTTTTTAAAGAACAGTAAATCTGTATAGTATTCCATTTATTTCACTCTGAAATGTTTGACTGTACATAGGTTGTATTATATTTCATACTTTTTTATACTCTTTCGAAGCTGAAATTTTATCATTATTTTGAAGAAATAAAAGAGAGAATGTAAGAGGAGAATGCTTTGTTTATAGCCAAATCGCTTTACAGTTCCCTAATCAAATGAAAAAATGATATAATGATTATGAGATTCAAAGAGTGGTAATAACGAGTTTTTCATTGTCAATAATCGCATATCTTCCAATTAAAGAAATCTATCTCTATTGTACGTTAATTCTTTTCAAGAACTATGTTAAACAATAATTTCGTCGACTTGATATTTTTTAAAACATAATGACAATGTTCATATTTTAAAGAAAACTCGAAACGAGCACAATAAAAGTGTTATTTACCATCCCATGTTCATTAAATTCAGTACAAGGAGATATATATTATCAAATATCACTACTAATGAATAATAACGATTGGCTATGGTTTAAATGTAATATAATTTGTTGAGGTTTAACAAGCTACAAATTGTTAACAAAAAAACAACATTTACTTGACTGTGCAAAAGTTTAAAAAACTGTGATACCACTTAGAACAGGATTGTTCCTCGCAATACAGGTTTCAATCTAGTAAAAAAATATGTAGCACGTTTGAATTTTAATTTGAAGAAAATTTGGTGTTGATTTTCCAAGAAAACGTGTTTTTGTAAATTTCTGCCAGAAAACATCATCTCACTGCAATATAATGCTTGTATTAATGATATGGAATACACACGTGCAATATTTTTTAGCATCTCACATCATCATTATACAATCTTGTGTAAAATATTGAAGTGGCACAACTGAAAGAATAAAGCTAATGTTTTGAGAGAAATATAAAAAATGTTTCACCAGTAATTGTGTTATTTTTATCTCTTTAAACTTCTTCCACGGTGTCACAACTGTGTTAACCCCAAAAGGTATGTTATCTTAAGTATCATCTCTTTCTCTCTCTCTCTTTATTAATCTCTCTCTCTCTCTCTCTTTCTCTCTCTCTCTCTTTCTCTCTCACTCACTATCCCTTTATCACACACAAACACATACAAATATAGCCTACCTTTGTCCTTTTCATCCTTCATTCACCCCTCTCCCTGTTTGTTTTCTCCTTCGTATATTCATTATCTTAAAAATTATTAACGTGGGCAAACTTCAAAAAGGCTAATTCTAAATATCACACTTTTCCCTCTCCCTCTCTCTCTCTCTCTCTTTCTTTCTTTCTTTCTTTCTTTCTTTCTCTCTTTCTCTGTCTCACACTCACTTTCTCTCTCTCTTTCTTTCTCTAGATACCATACCTCTGTGATTATCCACATTTCAAATCCTAACCATCTTGCGACTGAAAAGGGGAATCATACAATGTTTCCGCATCCTACCAAATAGGCAGAGACCATAACAGCATCGGCTTATACCTATCCATTTTCAAGAAGAACATGCAATATTGGTATCGGCCTGGAAAACACACATTCCAATTTCTCTTTGTCCTCATCCCTGATTCCGTCTCGACTTACGTGAGACAGACCAAGCGGCTTGACCACTAGCCACCGGACCTTTCTCTTGTATTCATCGACGTAATTACCAGATTTAACTCCAGGGCAAGGGGGGCAGGAGGGCGTGTTCATCGGGGGTGGAAAGAGGGGTAATATTTTGTATGTAAACACGTTTAAGAGTTAAATCTCCTAGGTTGGGTCACGCGATACCAGCTTGGCCAACACCCTATACCCTGATGAGGTCAGCATTGTTTCCACTACCACATATAGTACAATCATCAAATACATAAAGCCGGTGCACAACTGCTCAGATTGGTCGACACCGTGTTGCCAACATTGATTAAGAGTGCGTAAACCTTTTAGGATATGAAGGGTTTGAAGTTAAAGGCAATGGGAATGACCCCCAAGTCTAGCCAGAGGTCAATTTGATCTAAAATACAATATTAAAAAAGGTCTTTTGAACTTCTTTCATAGTATTATTCTAATTATTTCTTCCAAATTAGGGAACACATATGGTACAGGACAAATCACAGAGAATGAGCTTTTTGTGGAAATTAGGAGGTAGCATATAGTTCCAATCAAGATCACGTAATTTGCCAATTGATTTTCCCCAATCCCCCACTCTTTATAATCTGAGGCCAAGATCGTTATATTTAGAATAGATGCTCAATTAAAATATATAGAGCGGAGATTAGGCAAAACGTGTGTAAGATACATGGAAGGTGTTTTGGGAATTAAAACGCATTGCAACACAAATAATTAGACATTATATAATTTTAAGGGGTGTTTGTGATATCTCATGAAATAAATTGTATGTGAATTTTTGGACACAGCATGTTGCGATGCAAAAGCAGACATATATATATAATTATAGAGAGAGGGGGAAGAAGTGGGGGGAGACAGGAGGGAGGGAAGGAGGGCAAGAGAGGGCAAGAGAGGGCAAGAGAGGGCAAGATGAAATTGGGAGAGAAGCAGAGAAAAACAATGAAAATGGTTGGCTAATTAATTCAATTGATCAAAACAAAATTGAACACCTAACAAATTTTTAAAAAAATTAAAAAAATGGGGAATACTGTAAGCTTTGTGATGCATTATCAAAAATGGTGTTTGTGTGTCAGAGTTCCGTTTGAAAATTAACCACAAAAACCGATAACAAAACCCTGAAAACTAAAACATCAGAATTGTAAAGAGGTATGGATCGTCAAAGGGTAAAAGATATATTGGATCATGCATGGAAGGTGGTGACCTACATTGAGTGAATGAAGAGAAAGTCATTGCCCTGTATCAATGCACTTTCTAAAAGCAAACAAAGTATTTCTTTCAACCTTTCGCCCTCAACAGGCACAAGAGCAGAACTATACAAAGAGAAAATTTGGCTTGCTTTTGCAAATCAGAAAAATTGAGTTTATATCCACGACTTGAAGCATCACAAATAACTATGGAAGCTTTTTATTCAACTTTCAATAACTAATTTCATTTTCGATAACAATCTTTGTAACAAATTATACATTTTCTTTAAACTTTACTTAACGTGAACTGATTACGAGATGTGTAAGTCAATTAGACCTTTTTCAAGAACAATGTATGGATTGAAAAATTAAAATTGAATGACATCCAGTTTTCTTAATTTCAACTTGAAGAATATTATGAAATATTCATGATTTGGGGAATGGGCGGAAAATAAAGTTATGTATCCCACCCTGATCACGTTTAATTAACCTTTCATCTTTCATACGGTTCAATCTCTCATGAAGACAATACAGACTTGAAATCAAAGCACTAAGTTCGGGATTTATAATTGCAAATATGCAGCCCCAAGTCTGGGAGATGATGCGTTATTGAATTTCTTCCCCGGCCTCCGGAGTGGGCGAAAGATAGAAATTCGACCGGATATAAGAAGTGACGGGATTAGGGTCTGCCCCACTAAGCTACAATCAACAGGATAATTGGTATGTACACTTCATCAAAACGGCAACGTTTGTCGTCAGGGTTTTGATGGTGATTTAGAATGTAACATCACTGGTGTATATAGTTCTCGTAGTATCGACGAGGTTAGGGGAATATTGTTATGACGATGAAGCAATAAATACTTATAGGGATCCGGTAACTAATTTGTCTCAGATTCTGAAACAAAAACCTGGATTTAGCTCATGCTGCAATGATAGTTATAAACCTTTAGGTCAGTCAGGAACCCCATGACTTTTACAAGCAGATCACCTGTCTGATTATCAAGATATTTATGATTGGAAATCGAAACCAAATTTTGCGTTTGCCAAGTGGTTTTCATAATACTACAGTCTATTGGGGAAAACGAGTATGGTAAAACCGGTCACTCAAAGATTTTTACATTTTTGAGGCACTTCTTGATCATTTGAAAGCGCGATTTTTGTTTTAGGGGTTCAATATTACACCATACCACAGACACTGATAACACGTAGGGCCGTGTATCTCAGATTTAACATTGTTAAACGATCCCTTTAATCAAGCACAGCTCTTTGAGAAATAGTAGCGACAGTAATCATGGTAATAACAACATGATCAATGAAAATAGAGACAAGAAGATATAAATGATGAATCTCAAACAGGTAATAAAACCTATTAATATTGATGATGACATAAATTTATTTATTTATTTATTATTTATTTATCTATTCATACATATTTATATAGGTACACAAGATCAGAAGTAAATCTGTTTTGCATCTGGGACCTGGTATTAAGAACATCGTATAAAAAGTAGTAAAAATAACAAAGTATATAACAAAAATACACAATAATTCATAGTACTATTTGATTTTATTTGATTTTATTTGATTTATTGGTTTATTGCATCTTCTTTCTGTTTTTCATCATACATTTTCATGAACATAATATGGGTTTATACAATATTTTAAGTGTATATAATTTTATACAGATAATAAACGAAATTCAACAAATATATTGAATGCATATTTCAAGGCCTTAACAAAAATGATTCTAAATATAGATGAATGCTACATAATAATGTCAACATAAAATAGTCATATAAGAGTATGCAAATGTAAGATTTCAGCTTAGAGGTTGAAGTAATTTCAATGGATTCGACTTTTTTTTTTTTTGGTACAATAATTTGAAAATTTCTAGAGACTGAGCATTTTTAAAAAGTTATTGGGTAATAGATTCATACTTTAGCACCGGCATATTTTAAAGACTGACAATAAAGTTGAATGTTTGGTTTAGGCGGCACAACAGTAAGGGAATTTGCATTACGCGTATTCAGTCCATGTCCTTCGAAATACATTCCAATCATATTATGATGACAATCATATCATTTTGAAAATGTATAAGTGTTGATTTGGGTTTTGACTTTTAAAGAATGCAACAGGTGCCGACTGTAATCCATCAATTCGTCCATAACATATACAGTACTACAACAATTTATCATGGTGATCATTTGATGAATACGTAATTTGTAAAATTATATGTGTTCAGAACGAAAGACATAAAACTACTGAAATATGCACAGTCATATTCCATCTCGAAGCCCCATTTCAATGCACGTATCTATATACAAGTAATTCACGAAGAGGCACAAAACATCACAATGAACGAGTCTTATGCAAAACTGCATCGCGACAGCAATTCCAATCGTGCTTGATTTAACTTCAACACTATTTCCAGCTTTGCGAAATCAAGCAAAATTCTCTTGAATGGAATCGGTAACGATGCTTACATTAAACGAAACAAGTACCGTGTGTGACGTTACAGATGTAAAGAATACTTAAAGCAATGCTTCTGCTCTCCCAGTCTACTTCACCATGGCGATGTATTAAAGGGAGTGGATCGCCAGTTTCCATGTGCAGAAGGCCATAATTCGCTGACACCAGACTTGGTGGAAATACCATTAATGGGGGTACAATTTTGCACACAGCAAACCCATAGTCCAGTCAAGAATTACCCCCAATCTCTGGGAGAGCTCGAGAGTCTTCGGCAAATCAAAGCATTACATAAGGTCCAATGGTCATAAAACTCAAGGCTAACCCTGGTGATTGACAACACCTGTTATTGGGTAAACACCCGAACGGTGTCGAATTCCCCATGAGAGCCGACTACTCAGTGACTTTAACGTCTGTCTGATAATAGCAACAGATGGAATTGGCGTCTTCGTAGGCTTCGATTACTCGTGGTAAGATATGAATTCATTATGTCTGAAGTCATGCAAAATCTGCACATCACTATTCGGAAATGACGTGAAATATTTTAGACAGGCCAATTTATATTTGTATCATCTCTCTCTCTCTCTCTCTCTCTCCCTCTCTCTCTCTCTCACTGCATATCTGTCTCTCCTTTATCTATCTCTTTTACCACTTCCCTTTCCCTTGTTTTGTTGTGGTCCCATTTCTCTCTGTGTCTCACCCCCCCCCCCCGCCCTCTCCCCCTCTCTCTCTCTCTCTCTCTCTCCTTACGACGTTATGATTCATTCGTTTGTAACTATGGCAATCGCTTTATCACATTTTTAAAAAAGGAAATGATTCTGAACACTATAAGCAATCCATTAGATTTTCTTCGCGTAAGACTGTGATATGTGAGATTCTCGTTTATTTTAAAAATGTATTATCCATCTTTAAATGAATCAGAACGAAGACAAATATGCCATGAATCCACTACTCTCACACCCACCCACAAATAAACGCACACCCTCGAACACGCACACGCACACACACACACACACGCGCGCGCGCACGCTGTTGTGCCTTAGATTACTTCTCATATTCGCACTTCTCCTTACATCGTTCACCGCCCAACAAAACGTATGCCTGGTGTCTTATTCCAGCCGTCGAGTGCGGCCTTTGTTTGGCGCGTGCTCTATTCCATATTTCCCCTGAAAAAATCTCCAACAACCTGTAACTTTTTTTCATCGCCTTTTCTTAATCCAACAACAACAAGACACCCACAGCTCAGCAACAGCTCTCTCTTTGACAAGAATAAAAATGAGGGATACAAAAAAGAGGTGCCCGCGGTCGTCATCCAATATTGTTCCTTTTTTTTCTGGATGTTGGGATATGAAGGGTGCCATAGGGGTGCACGGTTATTAATCAGACCGGATAGTGAACTGACACCCTGTGCCGAGGTATCGTATGGTTGGTCGTGTGTTGGACCGCGCGCACGGATGGGCAAGAGCTATGCAGACGATACATTTTGCGCGCGAAATAATGAAAACTGTATGAAGCTTCAGCATCATCGACGGGTTGGGAGCAAGATAGTTGTTGTCGCGAGCTCTAGCCGCCAGGAGACGGCTGAGATGGTGAGGTCTGGAGGAGGAGAAAGAGGGAAAAAGTGACCGAGATGAAATTAATTCAACAATTTAACAAAATAGGAAAATGAAAATTGTCTCCGGTGGTGGGTTTAGACGCTGGAGGTAAACACGAACCCCGGACACCACACAATAGAAGTTTGGATTCTAGGTTGGTGACTATCAGGAAGGCGCTGTCAGATCTACGGACGTCTAGGATATCAGGCCAATAGTCTTATCTACCGGCCCCTACTGCCTCTCGGAATCATGCCGGTTGGGTTGAGCCGATTCTAACACACCAGTGCGTCGCTTTTGGAGAACTATTAGCGCCAGTGAATAATTAAGAGGTACCAAATTAAAGCTTCGCCACCTGACAGCTAAACTAACATCCGTTGGCGCGAGAGTTTTTCCTGCGGAGCGCTGCCTCCTACACTGCGCGTGGAGAATGAAAGGGTATTTTGAGTTGGTATAAGATGGTATATGTGCTCCAAGATAGAAGACCTGTAACACACCACGCTGTATTAGCATAATGAATACAACAAGTTTATAAATCTCAGTCATTGTTGTAAAAAAATATAATGATTTTCAAGAATTGAAAAGAGAGACGCCACAACGAAGCAAGCTAAGGCCTTACAATCCTTCCAATGGATAGGAGACCAAATGAAAATAGAACAAACCAAGACTATTCATTGTGTCTCCTTAAACAGTTTTTAGTTTTGTCTATTGTAATCCACCATACAGTTTATAGATTAAGCATCAAACAAAAATGCAAACGAGTATGAAAAGTGCATAGTTCAGCTCTAATATCGGGACAATCTTTAAAGTCTTTGAATACTACATTTTGTGAATGTTGATAAAAACAAATGCACACAAAAAAGTACAAAGTCATTATGGGAGCCTGATTTCTTTGTATCCAATTATATTTATTGAATGTTACTTTTTTCGACGAGGTCTCTAAGGGTTGTTTTTTGCTTTAGTATTTTCCACGTTATTTTATCCCTTCAATTTATGACAAATAAAAGCTAGATTATGTGGACGACTCTCCCCATTATGGAAACATTAAGACAATCTGGGGATGGAAATAACATGAAAGAGACATTTACATAATACAATTTATATAAAGTACATTTTCAAGAGAATGTTCCACAAACAACACGTAATGGACCTATGCACTTTTGCATCATGATCCTCCCTCCATGGGCTCTCAGAACGACTTCGTAAATGTACTTTGATTAAAACTAGCAAGAGCAGTTCCCGAAAAGGAATTTGATGGGTTAAAACCTTGAAAATACTTACAATTAGTAAAACAATCTCATGCATTTATATTTGCATTGATTAACATTTGACTTCAAAAACAAGACGGCGGCACGTTGAATCTCCCATGACTTCTCATTCTTGCTTCTTGCTTCTACCCCAAGGAATAATTGACGTCTAACTTCATTCAGGATTTCAATCACGTGATTCCTTTCGTATGACT
The DNA here is from genome assembly GCA_035222895.1 of Strongylocentrotus droebachiensis. NCBI lineage: Eukaryota > Metazoa > Echinodermata > Echinoidea > Camarodonta > Strongylocentrotidae > Strongylocentrotus > Strongylocentrotus droebachiensis. The sequence goes on from JAVYIG010003858.1 coordinate 103,609, forward strand.
GAAGACGCCGACTAATTCATTAGTGCAAATGCATTCAAGATGGCGGATTTCTCGTTCTTTGTATAGCTGTCTTACTGATTTGAGTGATGCAGTGGCATAATGCATTCCCGATTGATCTCTCTGCTCTACAAGTTGGAATTCCGTCCAGTAATTGCGATCTCTCGTTTCCACTGTTGTTGGAGCACAGGATAGAATGAAAAGTCTTTTTGAATGAACTTGATCCAATTACGAAGAAGAAAAGACGGGGTTGCACAGCTCGTACTTTTTTCGCTGACAAGAATTATTATCGAAATAGCTGTAGTCTGTGTATTAGAAGTGATTATGTTTCTTCTCCCTTGGCCACACAATATATCCATTCACTTTCACAAACAATTTCTGTCAATTCTCGTTAAAGTTGTATTTCATTATATAAAAATACGTGTCACATTTCCTCGCCTAACGCATTTGTTTTGTATACAGATATAATTTGTGTGTATATATCATTATTTACAGTTACGTAATTTCAAAATGTATAATCAAAGGGATTGCATCCACATTCATTGTATCAATAGTTTTCTGAAAAAGTATAAACAAGCATTGTTATAACAGACAAGGACGAATGGTAGTGTTTTTTTTTAATCTTTTGTGTCCATAATTATGTCGAAAAGAACAAAAAAAATATTCAAAGTTTTAAAATTGAATTCACTATGAAAATTAGGCATCAATTATCACAAAGAAGCAAATCATCTCTTTCTCTCTCTCTCTCTCTCTCTCTTTCTCTTTTTATTTTTTACATTTATTTCTTGCTTGATTCAAAATAACGTAAATAGGATTATGATTATAAAGTCAGCAAAAAAAAAAATGAAAATATATTAGAAATTCCACTTCATCGGATATAAGATCTGGTAATCAAATTGATTTAGTAAGTGGATACAAAACATGGTAGCCTATATGAAGATAAAATAGTCGCTGTTTTGTTTAAAGTCATACGTTTTGGTTTTAGACTACATGGTTTAACACTTATTCCATATCAATGGTATTGACAGCTGTTCAATATTTCAAACATAGAAAAAGATCTCTCTTTCTCTCGTTCTCTCTCTCTCTCTCTCTCTCTCTCTCTTTCTCTATTATATATTTATATATATACTGTATAATGTATATATCTTCCTCTTCCTCTCTCCATTTTCTTCCTTGCAATCTATGCGTATACCCAAATCTCTCTTTTCCTTTCTCCTCTTTCTCTCCTCAACACTCACTCATTATCTACCTATGTTTCTTTTTCGGTCTCATCTTCGCTTTATGCTCCTCTCCCTCCCATGACGTCATCATACTGATCATGATAAAATCTGGCAAATTAAGGCAAAAAGCTTCGGAATTGATAACAATTCCTGCTGTGTGTTGGACGACATTGCCAGACAGGCAGAGTCAGGTTTCATTAAAGATTATTGCCCTCTTTCTTTCCTTTGCCAAGACAGCAGAAGTAACGAGGAAACAAACTCGTTTATGCCATAATGTCAGTCAGGCCTGAGCGACTCATATGGACCATAATGCATATGCTCATTTGATCTTACTTCTGATGGATTCCTCATTATATAAAAGATAATAGTAACAATAACAGCAACAACAAGTATAGATAATGATGATGATTATGATAATAATGATAATGATAATGATAATAATAGATATGATAACAATGATAATAAAAGTTATATAATTCCATAATAGAAATGATAATAATGATAATAAAAGTTATATAATTCCATGATATTGAAGCCACGATTTAAATCCATAGTAAGATAAGAGGCGGAAAGGGAAATCCGAGCACTATTAAACGCAGTAGCAAATAGACGCAACTCGAATCATTTATGCATCACTCTTTACTTTCTTGGCATGCACGTTTTTGTTTTTTAGTCATACGTGTGCAGTTATATAGTAAAATACTTTTGTCTCTCTTTTCAAGGACGACAAAATAAATCTTAGAAAATATGTATATATTATGTGTATTGCAAAGACATAATCGGTTTATGAGACGCGAAACTCAAGTTTAATCTTGGAAACTGTTCAATGAATGATGTATCAACAAGAGAGGCAAGGAAACATGACTGCCGGGTAGCTGTGATTGTATTTGCATACTTGGTTTCCCCCATCCTCTCGGGGCATGCGTTTCCAAGATCTTGATCATGTTGATGGTGGGAAAGTTAATGGAAATGGACTTTATATTCGCAGAAAATGACGAAGATATGTCTGTATACTCGATTGACACCAGACTAAAAGGAATACAATTTACGTGAGAAGCCGATGATGAGGAAAAGCGATGAAAGAGGCGAAAAGAAAAAGGAGAAAGAGAGAGAGAGAGAGAAAGAGAACTAGAGAGAGAAAGAAGAGATAGAGGAAGAGGGAGAGAGAGAGAGAGAGAGAGAGAGAGAGAGAGAGAGAGAGAGAGAGAGAATGGGCAACAAAAAGATGGGGTAAGAATACGGAGCTTGAGAGATGATGTGAGATGCATGAGATGAGAGTACAATATAGCAACATGCCAAAACGTTGCCAAAAAGTATTACGAGATTGCATTTCTTACAAACTGCTCAGGATTAAAAACACACAAAAGTAAAAATGGATATCACAGAAGAAACTTTTCAGTAAGATTTGTGCCTTTCTCGTTCCCCATTCAGTCAAAGAAGCACCAGTGATCAATATGATGCGACGTACATGTATGCTGTGTTCATAAACTACACTCTTGCTCCATAGAGTATGATTGGAGATCTGCCAATATGAAGGAAAATATTATTTTATTATTCAATATTGATAATAACAATGAAAACTCGAATCTATTTGAGTTCATTGAAAGGCGCTATGAAAACTCAGTGGAATCACTTTACTAACCGGAAGTTCCTTTTCCACAGCAATCTTTCACGAATAATCTTTCATTATGAGGCGAAACATATTTCGACACCCCCCCCCCCCACACTCTCTTCCATCTCTCTCTCTCTCCCTCTTTCTCTCTCTTTCTCTCTCTTTCTCTCTCTCTCTCTCTCTCTCTCTCTCTCTCTCTCTCTCTCTCTCTCTCTCCTCCATCCTTCTATCTCATTTTTGCGGCTTGGTTATGTCAAAATATGTGCAAGCTTAAACGTATTGCTATCCAATTATTCGTTGTTTTAATATCTAAAGTAGATCGCTTGCGCTCCAGTTCTCCGTTCAAAATCCGATTACGCCACTCGACGAAATCAGTAAATCCATATTAATGTTAACCATACAACATACACGTACATAATTGAGGTAGTATAAACACTTCTTCGAAAACGTCGTGCACATGAGCTTTTCATAAAGATGATCATAATCTGTTCGCCTTTCTTTCTTCTCTCTCTCTCAAAAAAAGAAAAACTCACTAGCACGACGTCTTTGCGCGCTCCCCCTCCCCTCCCCTCCTCTCTCTCTCTCTCCCTTTCTTTCTCTCTCTCTCTCTCTCTTCCTCTCTCTCTCTCTCTCTCTCTCTCTCTCTCCCTCCCTCCGTCTCTCTCTCTCTCTTTCATTTTCCAATTTATCAAAAAAATATCCTTGTCTTCTTTCGTACATGTATCTTCGGTATTCCACTCGTGTTTAATCTGTTCCCCTTTTCTTATTTTCATACGCCATCACACCCCTCCCTCTCTCACTCTCTCTCTCTCTCTCTCTCTCTCTCTCTCTCCCCTCTCTCCCTCTCTCTCTCTCTCTCTCTCCCTCTCTCTCTTTCTCTATGTGTGTGTGTGTCTCTCTCTCTCTCTCTTTCTCTCTCTCTCATTGAGAGAGAAAATGAGTGAGTTTCGCATCAGTGATCTATGAGCGCACGTGAGCAGGCAGCTTGCCTAACTGGTATTGCTGTGATTAAGCGGCGGGGTGAAGACGGCAGAGGGTATTAGATGCGCTCTGCTTCTTGCCGTAATTTGGAAAAGCAACAGAGTGTGGCATTTTCATCACGAAACACCGTGAACTGCTCTCTCTCCAGGGGAATCCAGACCAGGGTTCGACGACTGGAACTTAAAATGCTATACCCGATTTTTTTTTTCTTTTCCCGTCATCTTCTGCTTACCCTCATTGTTCTCTTGTATTTATATCTCTCCTCAGCCCTCCATATCTTTTGCCACCTTCAGATTTTCCAGCAAATTTCATCTGGCAAAACAACACGATTCTTGAGTCATCTCACCAAGTGTTGATATTATTCTGAGAAAGCAAAGAGACCTGTCTCCGAGAAAGGTGCCTATTAAACGTTCTCCGTTATTAAAGGGATAGTCCACCCCAGGATTTTCTTTAGCTGACGATATAGACCTAATAATACCATGAAGAATGATACAAGTCTCATTAAAATCCATGATCACATAACGAAGATAATATTATATCAAACGCGTTACATTTATTGTTTTGTTGTAATGTTCTTTATTGTGTTCATTCAATACATCAATCAATTCATACATGTACATCTGTGTTACATTATATCATTCAATACATAACATCGAATCATACATCATTTAACTATATAACATAATGGGGGGAAAAAAACCCGCACAGAGTATAATCAATCTTAGTAATATCGAATGAAGATATAAGTTATTCTGCCCCCCCCCCTCCCATATTTTTTTTTTTTGTAATATTCTTTATTGTATTCACTCAATAAATAATATTAATTCATACAAATTGTAATATATAACATATTGGAACCAATTACAGAGTACAAAATACAGTAATCTCAATTATATTGAATGAATTAATATTGTTATAACCCCCCCCCCCCCCCTCTATATTTTGTTCTGTAGTACTAGTATCTCTATTACATATTATAATTTATAACATATTGGAACAAAGTACAGACTACAATCAACTCAGTTATATCGAATGAATAAAGTTTGTTATACCCCCTACCCCCGTTAAAAACAAAACCAACAACAACAAACACAAAACAAAAACAGAAAACAAAACAAACAACAACAAAACAAGAAGACGTGGGCAGTAGTCGAGACCGGTCAATCACACACAGCTGTGAACCGGGCAGGCCCCCCCCCTTTCCTCATCCCTTGCATTTTCTTGCATATTGTCCATGTTTACCTTGAGATGTTCCCATTTTTTATAGTGGAACGTCAACGTATTTCGTTCAGTAGCATTCTTTCTTTCTTCCTGTTTACTTTTGAATATTTTCTCTCTTATTTCTTCAATACTTGGAGGCTTCTTTTTTTTTTTCTTTTTTTTTCTGGGCATGAAACGATCGCCAAAAAATAACCGATAGTATCGAAATTGTGACGTATGTTGCGAGCTGCCTTCTTATTTCGCAGACATTCACTTTCGCTTTCACTTTCATTCATTATTCGTCGTGTCAGTGCGATAACAGTGTACCGCGAGCGAAAGTGAATGTCTGCGAAATAAGAAGGCAGCTCGCAACATACGTCACAATTTCGATACTATCGGTTATTTTTTGGCGATCGTTTCATGCCCATGTAACGCATTTGCATTTGGGGGGCGGCTGATTTTCGATAAAAAAGTCGATATATCTTCGTTATGTGATCATGGATTTTAATGAGACTTGTATCATTCTTCATGGTATTATTAGGTCTATATCGTCAGCTAAAAAAAATCCTGAGGTGGACTTTCCCTTTAAATATAGAGGGCCCCCTTTTCATTTATCTGCTTATCATCGAACAATTATTACTATAAACGGCATCAGATGAACTATTTTAAATTGGTCCTATTTCTGCTACCTAACTACGTTTTTCTTTATCTATCAATAGCACGTGATAGCTTAAGCAGGTCATGACCCACAAATCCGTTTCATAAGGCTCCTTTCACTAGGTAGGAAACAAAACTTAAAACAGAAAGAAATGACATGACCGAAATCTGAAGTGAATTATTATTCGTACTTTCCAAACTAACACCATAATGGAAGAAGTAGGTATTGAAGAAAAGCACTTCAGTCCACTAAAGCCAAATAAATAAATCCAACCACAAGTACCCGCTCTCATAACGTCTGTATTTTATGTCACACAATTATTTGTGCTCTTTCCAACAAGATCTGCTTTTTACCTGCGAACCAGTTTGGAGCTATCCATTATGGTCGCTTCCCACTGCTAGCAGATACGCTAGTCAGAGATTGCCTGCGCACACCACCTGTATCATCTGACCATTGAGTAGTACATTTTGATAAGGTGTATCAGTGGGAAAATAGAATTACTAAGGCTTGTGGAAACGGACCCTGATTTGACACGGGAAATAACAGGTTGTCTTTGATGTGCGCAGCGCACTATCAACCTTGGACATTTTTCCCCTCCATTTTTGTTTCTTGACAACGCAGTTCCCTTGGCGCGTAAATTATTCACCAACAAATTACTTTACCGTCTGCCGTAGATAGCTAGTGCACACAGCCCAAGGCAGATATCTTCTCCCGGTAATCTTGCCAAGCAAAGTTTGTTTGCTTTCTCCCTCTAGAATTTTTTTTTTATAAAATCCGTAATTTTTTAACCATGTACTGAAAGTAGCAAGGTTCATCAGAAATTTGTAAAAAATAAAATTATAAATATTTTGAGCGGTATTGTTTTTTTTCGAATTAACTGATATAAGTCCAGTTCTAAAATCTTGTTTATTTTTGTTTTTATATCAAAAGTCATTTTGTATAATTGTGAATGATATATCATTTACTGGTTGGATGATGAATCTAAAGGTGAATCCAAAATTCGTACCCATGGGGCCATGTATATCAAAGGCGATAGTGGCTTTAAAGTGGACATAGGGTTTGGTTGTTTAACATGCTACATCTTAGGGAGTATGGGCAACTTTTCTTTTTTTTCAATGGAAATCCGGACGGCATTTCCAAGGACGGCATTGCCAATGTGAAGGCTTGTTGTTCATGCTGTTGTGCTTAAATGCTATATTTTCTAATTGATACGAAATTCTGGAAGTGTTCCCAACGTAATCAATAAGCATCTTGATTACTGGATTTAACACTTGTCAGTAAGACAACGCTATTTCTGCTCTTCATTATAATCAGAGCAAAAACATTGGTATAATGATAATAATAATAATAATAACGTTTTTATTTACCCAGGGTAGCCACTTCAGTTATGAAACTGCTCTTCCAGCGGGCCCTAAACATAATGTTATTACTATCCTTCTCCAATCTAATAATGCTGAGCGCCTATAGCTAGAAGGCAGAAGGTCCCATTGTTATAAGTCTTTGGTATGACTTGGCCGGGGTTAGAACCCACGACCTCCCGTTCATGAGGCGGGCGCTCTAACCACTGAGCCACCATGCCCGGTTTTCTTGATAATGATACACAGTTGAAGGCTGCCTTGTGTCCCTCGGAAGTAAAAGGGAAGAAAATGCAAGACTGTTCACTTCGTTCGGCTGTGCGTACTAACCTAACACACCACTCAATCTGCCATTCGTTCCCCCTCTCTCTTTCACTCTCTCCCCCTGCTCGCGCATGTTCAGCGACTACCTGTTAGCACTCTCACACAAACACACGCACGCGCTGGTGGCGTCGCAAGCAGACCTGTGGAATATAGAGATAAAGGCGCCACGGCCAGTCCCGGACGTGTGAGATAGTGTTGATAATAAACTCTCTCTAGCTGGGAGGTCTTTATCATCCAGTTTTTTAAAAAGATATGTCGATTTTCCTTTTATGCTTTTCATTTGGTATTTCCTTAATTTGAGGGTTGTCCATATAATTATAAATACAAATTTAATTCAATAATTATTTGAAATGTATCGCATAATTTATCTTTTATATCATCTAAGGCCAATAAAATAATATCTGATAATTGGATTTCCAGGTATTAATATTTTTCCATTTCATTTTCATTCCTCCTTCTCAATTTACTACCACATCTGAATTATTACAGTTACTAAATTCTTGCACACGGAGATGATAGAGTCTTGAGTTCATTAGACCTTTATTTTGTTTTCTTTCCATAATTAACATGTATGCATTGGGGCTATTCCCCTATTTTTCTCGCGCTCTTTTTCGATTTACATCTATCATCCCACTTTCCTGGATGCATGCATGCTTCCCCCTTTATATTTATGTCTCCTTCATACCTTTTCATTAAGCATCTCTCTCTCTCTCTCTCTCCCTCTCTCTTTCCTACTTTCTTTAACTCTTTCTAATGTTTATATTATATCTCTCTCACTCTTAACCCTCCCATCTCCTTTTTTTCTCCCTCTATCGCTCTCCCTCCTTCTCATATTCCACCTGTTTCCCTTTCTTCCCAACCCGCCCACTACCCCCTTTCTTTTTCTTCTATCTCTCTCTCTCTCTCTCTCTCTCTCTCTCTCTCTCTCTCCTTGTTCTCTATCTCTCTCTTTCTCTTCCTCTTCTCTTCTCTCCTCTCCCTTTCCTACCTCTCTCCATATCCCTCTCGAACTTTCTCTCTCCCTCAACATCCCTGGGGTACTCATGTGGTATGCGCTGAATCATGAAAGTATAATTTGATTAATTTTTGTTTTGCACGTAACATCAAGCCCAAATGAGATTTAGAAATCCCACTTAAGGAGGTTTTGTGTATGTGTATCAAAAAGGCATTATATACTCATAATTTTGATGTTGAATGAGAGAGGTTCGTGAAGTATTGGGAAAATTACAGATTGAAAGAAAAAATGGTTTTCTGGTAATTGCAGCGCTAATAATCTAGGACGGGTTGAGTTACTGGAAAAAAATACTGAAAAGGAGTTAGAGGAGGAAAACTATAAAATCATGACATTTTTAATACTGCAATATGGCGGTACTGCTGCTACTCATAATGGTGATGGTAAAGATCTTATTGGCAATAGTGATGTTCATGATGGTGTTGCTATTTTTAATATCATTCTTCATCTATTAACCAGATAATTCATTTGCCCACAAATTACGTTGAACATTCATTATTGTCATATTCTATAATTTATTTGATACAGCCACGTTGAAAGTTTATGATAAATACATTTGTAAATACATTCTAAACAGTGATCTCGTTTGTTAGTTTCCAAATCAAACGAAGCCATGATCATTGATGTTGCTACATAATATAATCATTGTATCAAGCTACTCTTTCACTCAATGCATACGTGATTATGTTGTCCACCTGCATGATGCTTTTTACAACAAGGCATTTTTTTGGAGGTTATTCCCCCACATTTAAATTTATTTAACCTGCAAAAGCTGCCCGGTTTACCCCCCCCCCCCCCCTCTCCCCAGGCTCCCAGACAGGACATCCTCTTTTCTCTCTCTCTCTGCCAGCTTTAACCTGTGGAATACATACCAAAGGAATCCATCAATTGCAGCAACCTGCTCATCTCCTCTCTCTCTCTCCCTCTGTCTCTCTCTCCCTTTCTTTATTTCTCTCCATCTCCAACTCTCGCCCGGTCGATAAGCAAATACAATTTGCGAGAGTGTTTTCATTTATTTCCCCCTCTATCCTAATTCCTTCCTTCTCCCGCTCTTGTTCTTTTTTCTTGACAGCGAGGACAGACGTTTGAGAACTGAGCAGGTGTTTCGAGGTGCTCAGTCCATTTCCTCTCTCTTTTTCTCGTCTTCCTTTTTTTTTCAATTTTCTCTACTCGCATCTTCCTGAAGCCTATATGTCCCACCGCGGAATCGCATTTCTCAAGAGTTCTTTTTAATCCGTTACCTTTTTAATTTTGTTATCGGCTGGCTTTTTAACAGTATCCTTCATCATCCTCATGGAGAGCCAGAAACATTTATCAAAACTATGTCCTCCCTCCATGTCTCAAGATCATGCTCACAATTATGATGACAAATTACACGAATCTTCCAGCAGTGCCTACAATGTATGTTCATCTTTCGATCAAGAAAGGGGTTAGGCATTGAAATCAAGGTTCGTATTCTCATTAATCATTATTCATGTCGATTCCATACATTTATCACGAGGTTGTTTTCAATTTCCAAGGACGAGGCAATCTATTATTAGATCTAATTCTGTCCGTTTGATATCCTTTTGGAAAGCCTCCAGTACCCTGAGTACATTGCGTTTCGAAAATATGAAATATATTCAAAATGACTGATCATCAAAAATTATATTTTGCGTTAGAGGGTAGGTGAATGATAAATGTTACAACTCATGTACAAAGTAAAACATATTGTTTTAGTTTGAAGTTGGGTTTATGTGTGTACTTTATTTTAATAACAACAAGTGGACTTTTGTCAATACATCTGTACACATCAATCCTAGATAGAACTTGTCAAAGTGGGAAAGAGAGAAACATATATAAACCAAAAAAAAGCAAAAGTGTCATAATTCAGGTTCAGTCCCAAAATCATTATACTCTACAACTAATCAACAAACTAGAACATTCACCACCTCAGAGAAATCCAATGTTTCCATATCTCACCTTTTCCTTACGTTAATGGCAAATGAATTATAGAGCAGAATCATTTGTATCCAACATTCGATTAATATCAACATGATCAAAATAGTATTATCTCTTTCCAAGCAGGGATTCCATTATTCCAGATGCCGTGGTGAGAAACATATCTTGCAATTATGATAAAGAAAAGACGAAGGAACATTGCGCTTTTGATTTTTTTTTTAACAGAAATATAGCGCTATATAAAGGCAGTGAATCGTCATCATTTCCTGAACAGTACTATGAGAGCCATATAATGCTCCTCTTTTTTGTTTTACATTAGCCTGCCATTAACATTACTAATCTTTATACGGCTATCAAAATGTCAACCAGGGAATTATGATTCCTGCGGGAAATGTGTCCATAAAATGTTGCATCGAATCATACACGTTTTATCATTATCATTCATGTTCCTAAGTAGAAAGCCAGTGAATTAAGCGGCATTTTTTGTATTTAAGAAGATTACAATATCTAAAAATACACTCAATCTCAAGTGTACAGGAGAGCTTCATAATGTGTTTCTCTCAATTGCATGTTGATGGAGCGATTTTTGTTCAAGAAATAATTCTTTTACTAGTAAAACTATGATAGTAATTCATGTTCCATCCTCATATCTATTATTTGTTTCTTTTCTTCGAAAATGAAAGTACTAATACGAATTTTATTACTATTCTACGCTCTTGAATACAAAAAGAGATTGCAAACAGGTCGTTACTACCGCGGCACTAATGTCCTTTGGCAAGACATTAGTCTACATTTGCCACTCTCCACCCAGGTGTTAAAAGGGTACCCGGTAGGATGCGTAAATTAATGTGATTAGATGAGCAATTGTGCAATTGTAACAATGACGCCTGGCTGGAATGCTCCTCAAGGAGTGGAGAATGTGCATGTACCGGTAAGCCTGAATCCGATGACCGGGGTAATAATATATATCTGTAAAGCGTTCTGAGGGGGCTTGCCGTCCTGAAATGCGCTATATGAGAACTAACTATTATTATAATTATTGACAATACACAGCTCGAATGACCTTTTTGAATAATAATAATAATATTTAATTTTTATATAGCGCTTAATACAAATGTCTCTAAGCGCTTTACAAATATACTATTACCCCGGTCATTGGATTCAGTGCTTGCCCGCACACACCGTGTGCACAGTCTCCACTCCCTGGGGAGCATTCCAACCGGGCGTTACCTGACGCTCACAAGCTGTTTGACCAACAATGACGGTCGCATCCTACCGGGTACCCATTTTACACCTGGGTGGAGAGTAGCAAGTGCAGGTTAATATCTTGCCAAAGGATATTAGTGCCGTGTCGGGATTCGAACCCTCGACCTTCGCATACAGCTGACGGCATTAGAAAAGATGCTTTTATGTTCAAGAAAAAAGGTACCGCCTTAAACACAAATTCAAACTCGTTTATGAGAGAGAAAGAATGTCAGTTTTGTTACTGTATTATGAATTTTTTTCAGAAAATTAAATTAGATAACAATCGGTTACTAAAATGCTACAAATATTATTTTAAACATGTTAATGAAATGATGAAAGGTAAACATATCAATCTAACTTTAAAATCGTTTATTTAAGAGTGCATTTTATAAACAATATAAAAGCTTTAGTAAAATAAGACGCAATGCAATAATTCTAAATTTATTGCAAAGGCCTATTTACTCACAATATCTCGATAAAGTATCGAGTAATATTCCTGAGCAATTACTTTCAAATTAGTCAAGTATTTTCTGAGAAAATTTACTGGGAATATGTGTCCTTTGATACCGTCATGAAACTCCCTTTCCTAAAATTGCAGAACAAAAATTCAATATCACAAGGAGCTCATGGTTTACCTTTATCAAGAAATTCAATTTAAAGTATAAGTGAACCTAAAGGCATCAAATGCCATTTTAAAATCTATGTAGGCCTATCTATATTCATAGCTTTTAATGCGACTTAAATTGAGAGGCAATCGTTATTTCGTAATTACGATAATGTCTTAAACGTTTCATCATTGTGGCGCGGGCAACAGGCAAGCGCTATGATGAGAATGCTGTCCGTAGCTCTCTCTCTCTCTCTCTCTTTCTCTCTCTCTCTCTCTCTCTCTCTCTACAGCTCTCCAGCTCTCTTTCTCCTCCTCCTCTTTCTTTTATTCTTCTTCTTCCTTCTTCTTCATCTTCTTTCATCTTCTTTCTTCTTCTTCTTCTTCTTCTTCTTCTTCTTCTTCTTCTTCTTCTTCTTCTTCTTCTTCTTCTTCTTCTTCTTCATCTTCTTCTTCTCCTTCCTCTTATTTTCTTCTTCTTCTCTCTCTTTTTATGTTACCCTTTGTCTTTTTTCCCTCTACGTTTCTTTCGTTCGCTCTCTCTCCCTCCTCTTTTCTGTTCTTTCCTATTATGTTTTACATCTATGGAATTTCTCACGGTTCACCTATCTCTCTTTCAATTTCCGTCTGTTTTATCTCTTTGTTTCTATTAGTCTGTATTTGTATGCCTTTGTCCCCCCCTCTCTCTCTTTCTCTCTTTTTTTTCTCTCTCTCTCTCTCTCTCTCTCTCTTTCTCTCTCTCTCTCTCTCTCTCTCTCTCTTTCTCTCTCTCTCTCTCTCTCTCTCTCTCTCTCTCTCTCTCTCTCTCTCTCTCTCTGATTCTGTATCTTCAATCGCTTCCTCGTGCTAATTGCCATATCTCACTAAGAGTCCGAGTGATGCGTAATTGGCCGGGATATGAACCGATATCAGTCTAATGGCATTACCAGATTGTCTGACGCCAAAAATTATCCCGACTTTACTAAAGAGAAAGAGATAAGAACTGTTTTCAGAAATATATCATTGGATCTATACGTTGAGAAATTATCGGGATGTATACATTTGGATAGGAATATTTAAGAAGGAATTACTTTTTGTTAAAGACTTAACATCAGAGAAACATTATCGAAAGGAGGGGGGAGGAACAATACTACAAACAGACATAATTCTCTTTTATTTAAATCTGTGTCTTGGCGTGTGTGTGGGTGTGTTCGTGAGGGAGCGAGATAGAGAGAGAGAGAGAGAGAGAGAGAGAGAGAAAGAGATATAACAAAATACTGGAAAAACAACGAACATATTTTTTATTTTGATATTTTACAAAAATCAGAACCCAAGAATAATCAAGAATGTATTATTAATTATTCGAGTTTAAAACTTCTTTAATTTTTGAAACTGCGCCTCAATCGACAATTAAAGTAAAAAACTGCATGACCATTACTTAATGGTCTAGAATTGTGTGGGATTGAAGCAGGGGATAAAAAAACGAAAAGGATGAACAAAAATGCAATCACCAACAATTAGGAATAATCCGGCTATTTCCTACCACCGATTCATAATTTCGCACAATGAGACACACGGCCGCCACAGCGCCCCAGAGCTCCCAGTATAGAAGATAGTCGAGGTGGAGTTCTGGGCTCATCCTTTTCACCACAATTTTGAGGTTGTTTCCTCCAACAGTGGATTTTTTTATTTTTTCATGAAGAAAAGAATGAATGAATATGAACGTTCTTGTGAGATACAACGCTTGAAATACCCCTACCAACCGATAAAACTGTATTTTGTAGCGTGGGTTTTTATACATCTCTTGAATGGATAACTTAACCGCAGGGAACTTGTTTGGTTAATCCTCGAAAAAAAAAGCCAGTTATGGTTTAATGATCCCCCCCCCTCCCACAATCGGTATTTAGCATGGAATATTGCTCAGTGTTAATTTGCCACCATTTTCCTGACATGAGAGTGATTGTACAAGACGAAACGAAGGCTATAAAGAGTCAGCTGTAAGAAATGAACATCGCCGCAGATTTAGTTCTTGATTAATAAACAGTTTTTTATTCCAGACCAAATGACAAATGATTATTGTCTCCTCTCCTCCTCCTCCTGCTCCTTCCCCTCCTCTTCCTCCTCCCTCCCCTGCTCTTCCTTCCCCACCTCGTCCTCCTCGTCCTTTACACCTCCTCATGACCCGGCATCCGTCAAGACATTATCCTCCATTATTGTCCCTATAATAATCATCACATTATTTTCATTATTGGCGTAAACGTCCTCCTCGTTATCATTACCATAAAGATTCCTCTCTTCCCGCTCCTCATAATTACTGCCATCAACGATAGAATTTGTCTTAAAAACGGTTAGCATATAATATTACTTGTCCCCACTGATACTATCAAATTATATGGATACATGGACATCCTTTAGTTAATATTCATGTTCAATTCCATGTCGATTTAATGTATGGATTACTCCAAAATGGAGATTAAAGTCAGAAACAAAGAACTGATAACAATTTGAACAAAATGAAGCCTTGTTTAGTTTTTTGTTCGCCCGCTTTTTTTTTGTGTTTTTTGCTGCCCACATGCATCACCATCCTTTCTTGTTTCTTCATCACCCTTTTTTCCCTCTTCATCTCCCTCCCCTATCGCAAGAGGCAAGAGGATCTCTCAACCACCAAGGAAAACGTAATGACATAACGAACTTGTAGAAATGCCATGATAGTGCACCCAAAAAGTACACATGGCCCGGTCCCAAAGCAACCAAAAAAAAAGTTCACCAAGTAAGTACACTGGCACACACAGACAAGAAATCGACGTTCGTATGGACATTACATTTCATCAGAGACCGGGCTCAGATAGGATGTTGCCTCTGATACGGGAGCGACTTGGTAGGGAATTCGCGTCCACGAACCCCGGGGTAACCAGATATGTTTAATATCGAAAAATTATCCAAATATGACAGACGGGATGGCAAATATGGGTTACATTTACGGATACTCTGTAGGAGCGATAGCAGGGATCGATAGTGACGTCATTGACGAATCTCTGAGGGTGTATCCGTGTCGACCATGTTCCATTTTCTCGTGACCAAGATTGGGGGGGGGGGTGCGTGTCGTAGTACTCAAAGGGTGCACAGGGCACGGTTGGACCTACCACCTTTCGGGTGTGTTTCAATAATTAGGATAATTGGGTAACGGTTGCTCGAAAAAGCAATTCATGAACTTAGATTTGATTGCTGTCCATTATTTTCATAAAAATAAGGAAATTGAATATTATATACTTACATTGTAAGTGAACGTTGCGTGCTACTCGTTGTGAAACACACAGACAAGTTTATTTTTCTTGCAGATGGGTCTAAACATGGGTGAGCGCAGTTGTTAGAATCTTTCCTTACAAAGTCATGTCTGTGTTCTTTGGTCTGACCACACAAACACAAATATAAATGAACAAAACACAACAAAATTCATATGATTATCGAATTCTTTTGCTTGTTTTTAATATGTAAAAATATTTCCCGACTAAATAGCGCGTACAAAATGGATAGCAACGTAATATCTATGACAAGGATATTTGTGTTGGTGGAGAAAGGTATTTTTCGTCCAAGCGAAATTAAGAGCGTCATTGGGTAATGACTACACCCCTTGACCACCAACTTGGAAACTCATCTCTCTCTCAAAAAAAAAAAAAAAAAGTGATGCTCTAAGTCCTGCATGACTGAGGCAATCGGAGCAGAACCAGTTTCTCATCTAATTAGAGCAGAAGGAGAAAAACACTTGTAAGAAACCCCTGGTCTCCTATACGGTACTGTGATTGAGTTGGTGAATGGAAAATGGTGTCCCGGATGCATCTCCCCGCCTGGTATTTCGGTTGCCTGGGGATTTGGAGCGAGCGAAACCCTGTTTGTGTCTTCTTTCCCCTCTCTTTCTCTCTCTCTCTCTCTCTCTCTCTCTCTCTCTCTCTCTCTTTCTCTCTCTCTCTCTCTATCTCGGTTCCATCTAGGGTGTTCGATAGATGCATAGATACATTCGAGGAGCAAACGAACTACTTCAAACAAGAGACCATCTATTGTTACAGCGATGAGTGGGTGCATCTCTTTTTTTTTCTCCCCTCTATTTTTTCTTTCTGTCAAGGAAACGGGGAGCGTGTATTAAGTGGCCTCCACATATCCCGAAATGAGCAAGGGTTTTCAGCGTGCCTGCAACTCGATACGAGAGGGAAGTACTACAGCACGCACGCAACAGGCTTAGCTCATAATACGGCTTTCTCGCCGAGGAAATTGAAAAGAAGGTGTGTGTTTGGGACGGGTGAACTGAAGGCGGAGGATGGATAGAAGAAGAGATGAAAAGAAGGAGCAGAGGGTAGGTGGAATGAACTGTGACATTGTGAGGGGGGATGTGAAAGGTAGGATAGTACTGTGAATGGTAAATAACTCACAATACTTCGTTTTAATGATTTACAGGCAGGACGATCATGATGATTTGAAAGAATAATATTCTTTTGCGAAATAAAATGACAGATGCTGATGAATATTTCAAACAAAAGGTAGACCTCTTTTTATCATGTCTGCTATTAATGGATTTCAAATGTGAAATTCCTAATACCAATCAACGTACGTCTTCAGCATATCCAACAATGGTTATGACACACTTTGAAATAGAATTTAGTCATAATTGAAAAGCTCATAAGTGAAAATACAGGCAACGTTGATATAAGGTTCCTTCCAGGTGTTTTTGCTATAAAAAAAAAATGGCAATTTTAATTCGAAGCATTTATTCAAACAACCAGACATGTAATGATTCAATAAATAAATTTGTATACGTATGTTAGCAATGGATTCCTTAAACATGTTAAACAGTCGATAATCAAGAAAGGAATACAACTCAACTTTATATCCAAGGCAGGTCTAATGGGGAACAAAGTTTCCCTTTATTCAGACTACCCCTGAAGTAAATCTTTCCAGGAAGTTGAGCTTAAATCTTTCTGCTTTGATGCAACTACTTCAACAAGGATAAAGTGAGCATTTTTCATTAAAATGTGACTAGAAGGACCCTCTAAGTTTTAAACAAAGAGTGCATTGACTCTTATCAGGAGATGGGAGGGAAGCTTCCCATATTTTCTTCATCTCGTGGCGAAAGATCGCGGAGTGTTGTCAACGAAAAATATCTCTTTCAAGTCACGTAGCAACACATCGACTCCCGTGGTCCGAGCTTCATGTAGCCTCACAACAATCTCACTAGGTCATACCCGTTCCTTCTTGGTGGAAAAAGTACGACTGGATTTTGTACGAGATTCTTAGAAGTTGAAATGTATCTTCTTAATAAAGTTTAAGGTGGTTCAGTAGTGATTTGGGGGACAAGATATAGATAAGCATGTAAAGGTGGAGGGCGGGTGCAGGAGCCGCCCCCATTCCCATCACCGTTTTTCAAGCTTCTCCTACATGACACATGCAAATATTCAAGGTTATTCGCTCGCCCTTTCCAAGTAAATAATATTTTTTGTAACTGCATTACATTGCGAGATGATGAATAATATATATATTGTGATAAACTTCACTCGAAAAACACCTTACAATTCAAACTAAAATCTCAATTTGATTAATGATAAAGGTCGCCTTGGAATGTATTATTCTCTGACATGTATATAGCAAGACAAAATGTCCGAGAGTAAATGTGATTTCATTCCGAAATGTTATCTCTTTTTATGATCATTCGGAAGTGAAGTCTCTTCTGGCACACAAGATGTTTTCAAGTGGGTTCAAGCATTAGGTAATGCCCTTCCCATACCTAAAAGCGACAAGAATAAGCCATCCACTTAAACTTAAAGAGAAGGTTAAGTTCTGGGGAAAGGTGAAACATAATTTGTGAGCGTTATCATTGTTATTATGCAAGTGTGGAAGAACATTAGAGAAAAAATTCCCTGAAAAGCATGGCTCCTCAAATGCATTCATATTCTAAATATGACATTTAACAGCTTAAAAATGAGGCCCGGTTTTTATGCCACATGTTTGTGTAAACCCGCAAACATCTTTCTGTGTGGATAAACTTGTTACTTAACGAAGACTGGGCCCAATTTCTTAGCATTTTGATGACTCCAGAGCCTTGCAGTAAAACACCAATACTTAAATGCTACATGATCAACCTTTTCCGATCTATTCCACACCGTTTCCTTCACAATGCAATCGCATGACCAGAGCTCAACTTTATCTTTGAAAGATGTCTATCTACAACTATTAAGGACAACAACTATGATTCTATTTGATACGTCAGGTATGAAAACAATTAAAATATGAAACGTATAACATTTAAAGCAGGAATCCACTACTTGAAGCTACTTGCGCCCTCTATATAGCAAACAATGTCTAAGCGGTGACCGTTGGTCCCCCATGGTCCCCTTTTTCTTATGTTAATTGAGAGTTGATTTGATGAGATAACCACCTATCAGTGGCCGCGCAGGGAGGTTTAATCCCTCCTAGCCAAACTAGTGCAGACAGGCTTTAAAGGAAATATTTACTTTGACAGGATAACGCATAGAACTGATAATTATCTAATTTTCAAATGATCTAAGAAAAAACATGACTGGCGGAATCTTGGGCATACGGAATATGACTCCATTTACGATATCGATCACCGAGTATGATGTCATGAAAATCGATTGCTCCGGTAGTAAAAACATTCTCTTGACAACATTTCGTCCATTCATTGTCAAAAGCACTCTATAAAAACAGTGATCACTCTTTCCGCAGGCTCTTATACAGAATTTGTTCTTCATCGTTTACGTTTGCTTTTTCATCGTCATCGTCATCATCATTATTAACATCATCACCCATCAACTCCCCCCCCCCCCCTTTCTCTCTCTCTCTCTCTCTCTCTCTCTCTCTTTCTTTACAATCCACTTAACATTATTTCCCCAAAACTTCATTGACTGTACATGCTGAATATCATTCTCTACGCCCACAATACCTGCTCTGCATGCGCTCATACTATTTAAATATCTGTTTTCATTTAACATCACTGCATTTTCATCTCCACTACTATCACCACCTCCTGATCTGTCTTATTAATTCTTTAGCCATCTCCCTCTGCATATAAAGAGATATTACTGATTGTATTTCTATCTATATTTCTGTTTCAGTGTTTGCCCCCCCCCCCACCCCACCCCCTCCTCTTGTCATCTCTCTCACCACCACTTCCTCGACCCCTATCTCTCTCGCTCCCCCTCTCTCTCCTCCTCTCTCTCTCTCTCTCTCTTTCTCTATCCTTAGCGCTTAGAGACTTCGGTGGTAAGCGCTTTATAAGTAACGTTATTATTATTATTATTATTATGTTATTATTATTATCTCTTTCTTTATTGCTCCCCTCTCAATCACTCGTCCTCTCTCTCTCTCTCTCTCTCTCTCTCTCTCTCTCTATCTCTTTCGCTCTATCTACCTCTCTTCTTCTGCATCTTTTACGCTCTCTCCTTCAAGGTATCAAAAACAATACATATCTCCAACTCTCTCTCTCTCTCTCTTTCTTCCTGTCTATCTCCACCTCCCTTTATCTTTCTATGTTTCTCCTGAACTTTCCTCTCTCCTTGTCTTTTTACTCTCTTACGTCCCCCCCCCCTCTCTCTCTCTCTCTCTCACTCTCTCTCTCTTTATTCCTGTCTATCTCCCCCTCTCTTTATCTTTCTATGTTTCTCCTGAACTTTCCTCTCTTCTTGTCTTGTTACTCTCTTACGTTCCCCCTCTCTCTCTCCCTCTCTGCCCATATTCTCTTCCCCCTTCTCATCTCTCAGCATACACACACCAGCCATCTTAGCATCATAAAAGGCCAGCTGAGCAGGTGGAAGTTGCTTGTACCCGGGTCCCCATAGGGGCACACGCGTACCTCTCGACACCGCTTCCATTCACCGGCTCATTCTCAGCCCCAAAATGACTTAATTATCCCTTACTTCGTTATAGCTCCCCTTCCTCCCTTCCTCAAAGACGGATAATATTGCTAATAATTATAGAGAACTATCTTAACTAAGAGAAAGCCTGCATGGGTTAATTTACATCTCAAAGAGCCTGTTAGTCGAATCGATTATGTACGTTACAAGGCAAACTGATGTTGTATTCTATACTAATGCTGCACAGGTGCAATTAAACAATCTTGGTGTTAACTTATTTTGATAATAATGTGAGGGAAAGAAGTAACACATTTCAACTAATATCATATTTACATTTATATAGCTCTGTTTACACAAAACACGAGAAAAAAAAATTAATCTAAGGAAGATATGAAGTTGTGCAGACATTTTTTTTTCTCGTTTGTTTGTTTGTTTTGGGAATTTTCCAAAGCCTGGGAGTATTTTCATATCTAGAAAGTGTTCGGAACACAAATCAGAGCCGGGAGGTCCGGGGTTAAAAAAATAAGTCGGTCCTCTGGTTGCTTACTTACAAGCATACATAGGCTTTATTAGCAGTCAGGTAAAACAAACCAACCAACCAAATTTCATTATACACGTTATAAGGTACGTCTTCCCAAAAGACTGGAATCGGACACCATGATGTCTATAAGAAGGAAATATAGCATCAAAAGAAGCCATTTGATCTCACGGACGCACTTCATAAAAAGTGATGCACTCCAAAATGCAAAACATTGTCAGTATTATAACATCAATCACAGCAATTAAACCTCTACAAAGTTATGTCAATGACGTCTCTGCTTTACCCCATGCACCATCAGGATTCCGGCATGAGTCTGAAAATACACCACATCAGCAAGATCTAAAGTCATAGATGATGTATGCGTGTTCATGGAAACCCTTCGCCGCCAAGCCCGCCGATCGATGAGGTCCAAAAGCGCCAGTTTAAGACCGCTTCGATTTTCCTGCACTTCACCACCAGATAGCTTGAAGCCTTAAACCTAAAAGCCCGTTTCATAACGGCTTTGATAGACAGGAGTATTGGATGGATTTACCGAAAGCACAGCTCAGGGCTAAACTTGATCGAATCTCGGTTGACTGTCTCTGTCTCGAATAGCTTTATTTGGGCTCTTAGTCTTAAGGAGGGACGCGACTCTATCCAGTCTGAAGTATCCTCTTTAACTTGACTGGCATTTATTCAATCTTTTATATTGTCACTATCAAAGGTCAATCAGAATCCTATTTTGGAAACACCCTCTCTCTCTCCCGAAACGGAGGTCGCAAGTTTCCTCGTTTAACCCGTTATTTTTTGTTCTCAATCTTCAAGACGTTTTTCTTTTCTTGACGTTATCTAACAGATTCCATTTTGGATACCACCTCTCCATTCAAAGGTAGTTGCAAGCATCATCTTTTAAGCTGTTATTTCTTCAATCTGTTCTCTTGACACAATCATGATAATCAAACGTAAAGCAGATCCCAATTTGGACATACCCCTAAGACAATCTAGACTACACAAGTAAAACCAGTTAGGATGATGTCGTCCTCCAAACAGTAAGTTTAAATATAATTAATGAAGCAATTTGAGCATTTATTAAATACCTTTAGTTGTATCAAACTAAATATAAGATCTTTAAAAATTCTTTAGCTTTTTTAGTAGAGAACTAGAACTTTTGAATTCTGATAGAGTTTACAGAAGATATTTAATTCTTCATTATTACAGAAATACAGTCCCATTGATATTGTGAACAGCAATGCGTAAAACGGTTTGCTTTCTTATTGATTGTATATGCTTGACATTACTAAATACATAACTTCGGGCAAAAACAAAGAACATTTAAAGTAGACCGTGATATAATCAAACGGATTCTAGGGATTCTGATGGAACCATCAGATAAAGAAAAAAATGTCAAGAAGGATAGATTAATCTTGAAATGCAAAATGCCTAGATTGCATGCAACATGAATCTTTAAAACGTAAACTATGCAGACACATACATTATTTAAAAAAAACACAAATGATAATCATCATAATGCTCTCTTGGGACCCAAGAAATTATAATTATGCTACGCCTTACCAGAAAATAGTAAAACATTTTATGAATAGTCAGGATATTTTATCTGAATCTCACCAGGGATATAGTATGGCGGTATAACATGAATGGTTGTAATAATAATGTGCATTGGTACATAGTAGTAGATCCACTACGTGTTGCGCGTCATATCTTAACGAACAGGTGGCTCTTTCATGCATTACTTCACATGTTATTACGAAACCCAGCGAATTAGGCAAAACGCCATGCCTCAGCTAGCTCGATATCAAGAAAGATGACAGACAAGTACAGGGTGTTACATGAAAATTGTGAGCAGTGTGTAACTGTGTACTGGGTGTTGGGGTTGTTACAAGCGTGAATTCAGGTATGATTATGTCAGGGATTGAAGTCATTCGAAAGGGCGCCACTTGAATTCGTAAACTAACCCTGGGGAGCGTTTCACAGAACTTGTCATCAGTGACAAATGACAGTTTTTGTTATAAGCTACTGAAATCCTTGCTTTTGATTGGTCATCAGCAGATTTTTCACTGATTTTTGTCATTTGTCATTGAAAAAGGCTTTGTGAAACTAAACCTGATCCTTTTGGAGGTTGGCAAGAGAGCTCCCCTATTGTGCGCTTGGGATTTATAGCAAAATAAGTTATTATACATGTTTAAGACCTACATTTTTTATTTTAAAAAATTCCTTCAACTTTGTTGGATTCGACTGTTAACTTACCTGTGTGAAGGTTAGGTATAATAATTTGCGGGATTTAGAGTTGACATGCTTGTGATTATTCGTGGTTTTCACAATTGCCGTGTTTTGTTTTTAAAAGTATAAGTTACAGATATATGGAATAAAAATGTTTTCCCATACATTCGTTCATCTGGATGAGTGTTCTTTTTAATGCCAACATTTCCTCGCATTCAAAGACCTTGGTAAATAGCTATAGGGGCTACCATTTGAATAGAACGACACATAGGAAATAGATTTTCATATTTCCTTAATATATGTTATATTTATGTTAGTATTATGACATCCAGAATGATGACTATCCAATTATCATTCTTGTGAGTGAAAACCATGCCATAACAGGCCAGTATACTCCGACCTATTTAAATCTTGTCATTCAAACGCACATTATCTGATGTAACTGAAATCAATCGCAATATACTCTTTGATGTTTCTAAGAAATACGGAAGCACCGATTTTTTTTCTTCTTTCCAGGTCAACTATTTTCTGAAACACCCTGTAGCATTCACTCGCATTCGTACGTCATCCTCTCTAAGTCGTATATTGACCATATCGGTTGCGATGTACTGCATCAGGCGAGCATCCCGTATATACATACATCGTCCCCTAATTTCTCAATAACAAAGCATTGGGATAATTTATCGATTCGCTGACACGTATTAGCAGCACCGGTTAATTAGCCTCCAAATGGAGCTCCGAAACGCAGACGACATCGCGTGCACGATTCCCGCGTAAATAAAAAAAAAAGGAAGAAGATTGAAGAAGAACGAGAAATTGGCGGGAATGTAAGGCCGAGAAATTAAGCACTGATGAGAAGATGGTTTCCCCATCTCTAAGGATTCTATTTTTTGTAATTTGTGATGGATATATATATAGAGTGTTAAAGGGATAATGAAGACAGAATGAACAGGATTACTACAATTAGATTCATGCACGCTTGGAGATTTGAAGGAGGATGTAATTTGTTAAAATATTGGTTACATTTTAATTATATCTGCTATACACTTTTATTTCTTCGGGTTCTCTTCTTATATTACCAACCCTCTTGCTCTGCTTTTTTTCTATTTCATCCTTCTATCCTCCTTCTCATCCTGTGCTTATTATTATTATACGTGCTGCCCCCTCTCTCCTTTGACATCAACAAATAATTTGAAACATTAACATACCTATATTATGTAAACAGTGGTGTCGTCAATCTACTATATCAGCTTGAACTTCGTGTATGGTTTAAAAAAATATTTTTAAAATGGTAAAACTTATATAGTAAAAATGGGATACCTTGCTTTTCTTTAATCCATCAATTTCTGGAAATTCATTATATTCTTATATAATTAAGACAGCTATATCTCTCATTTCAATCATATTCTTACTTCAACTAGATACACACTATATTTGTCGTTTCATTGCATATTTGTTGTGATATAATTATTTTTGTATTATGTTTTGCATGAGAAATAAAAAAATCATTTGAAGATTTGAATTAAGACAGCTATATCTCTCATTTTAATCATATTCTTACTTCCACTAGATACACACTATCTACAACTACCATTGGCACTGCACATCGGCACGGTATCAACAAGTTGACAGAGATAAATGCGTGCGGAGCTCTTTAAGACGAACATTCGCATTCACAATCGCTTTTTATTCTTCATCTCGTCGAGGCGTCCCAAGAGACCAAATATAGTAGATAATTTTCGAGATTAAAAGGAAAGGAGGGTCTCACATTCCGCATCAAATGGTTGGAGTATTTACAGTAGTGAGATATTAACGCGGACGGGTTCCTGGGAAAAGTCGCAGTTTAATCACTCCATCTATTGTATTTCACCCGCAATTTGTTGTGATTGAGATTGGCGGCGGAGAGAGTGTTAAACAAGGGGCGACGGGGGGAGCAAGGAGGATTCCAACTACCCCCATTTAATCACCTCTATTCAAACCAGGAAACAAAATCTTACCCATCTACTGAGGGAGTTTGGGTATTGCAACAACAAAAATGGAAAGATAATATTAAGAATATGTAGTGACTTGTGATTACTTAATTATTTTTGTTATCATGATAATGAAAGATTATTCAAATGATTATTACTTTCACTCCCCTAATAATGTATAATTACAAATCTGAGAATGTCTGACGTTATTAAATATTCCCACGTTAGGCAATAGGCATATTCAAAAGCAGATTGGTATCAAGAGAAAATACATAATTGATCACATATTATGGCTACAAGTGTTGCATACTTTGATGTATATCTTTAATGGAGTGCATTGGACAAGATTTTTATAATGAAGCAAAATTAATTATGATTTTCTGCAAAACATATCACATAAGAGATGGTTGCATCAACATAACTGTAATTCATTTCAGACATTGATTTTGTTTAAAGAGATCAAGATACTAGGGTTATTGTCTCTCTCTGTTCTTTGATATGGGCATGTTGTTAAAATAATGTTAAATCCTTTCTCCAACGTTTACGAACCATACCCGGTAGAGTAACGCATTTTCGAAGCCACAAGAAACGTACCTGGCTATATCGCCCGAGTCGGGTAAATCCCCGGATGAAAATCATGAATATTATATAACTGTCATGAATACGGGCAAACGGTGCAACAGCCTGGCAGCTGATCCAAATCCTTCTTGTAAATAGCGGGCTAAAAATAAGCTCCTCTAAACTCCCACGAGACAAACTATTTGACGTGACATGGCTCATGAAAAGGGAAGTTCAAAGGGATATCGAAGAGAAATTGTATGATGGTTTTTATAATGAGGAACGAGGAAGGAGAGAAATCTGATTTGAGGGTTAGAGAAAACGTAGAAAATGTTTGCACTGGACTGAGGAAAAAAAAATCATATAATAATTAGATAGAAGCGCAATGTAGCAGCATAAAAGTGAGACAGTGAACAAATAAAATAATAGAATCAACAACAAAGGAAACGGGAACGGAAATTGATATCAATATCACCATCAAACAATGAAAGCACTGTGCTCTCCAATGCATAGCCCTTCTTTAGCATTTAAACTGCTATTCCCTTCACAACCCTTTATTTTGATCGAACCCTTTATCTTGATTGGAACTCCATCTCTGAAGATATCTCTGAATGTAAGTCAGTTAATTCTTTCCACAAAAAAAGTCGAAGCAGTTCCTTTATCTCAAATATGTATAGTTACTTATCTTTTGTTAATATTTGTGTTATAATTATATTGTTTCTTTATGTTATTAATGTTTGTTTGCTTTCTTTTGTTATCTTTGTTTTACATCATGCTATGAATTCTTTGAGAACTACGCTTGCACAATGCCTATAAGGGCTTTATTTATGTAGTTCCCCATTTTATTTTCTAAATTTGTTCATGAATTATTTTGTATTTTTTGTATCAATGTAATTTTTAACCGAGAATGAAATAAATGAGAATTGAATTGAATTGAATAATTAGTTACAGTGTCCTACGCCTATTTCATGTCGACACCCAGGTCGAAATCGTCCTATACCAAGGAGGATAACTCCTTGTACCCCTTTCTTTAGTTTTGTAATGCATTTTCCCTCCTCTCCTCATTAATATCTTGTCCGCCTTCGTACCCCCTTCCCCTAGCTTTACCGCCCCTCAACTCCCCCACTCCCCACCCCCTTCAATAGTCCCACAACTACTCCCGCACCATGTTCCAATTGTCTATTAAATGCCTCAACAGATGGTCTGTATTCCTCGCTCTCGCAGTTCGACATGAAGATAGGTACAGCCCACAATCACAAGACAGGTTGCTGAGTTCCCTCAACCCTGCCACTGATTAGTGTGATGATAGCCAGTGTCACAGTGGCATCTCCTCGCCTTTGTTTTAGTCTCGCCAGCCATGCATCATGCCATGATTTTGTGAAGGCCTCGGATTTGAACTTTTATGAAAGGTTGAATATCCGCGAAGAATCCGCGTCCCACTTTAATAAAATACATGCAGTGTATAATAATCATCATTAGGTAGTACGGTTTGGGTTTTATAATTATGAAACCAATATCATTTTCCCCGTCCCTTAATTCCTCCCACCTCCCAATCTCTCTCTCTCTCTCCCTCTCTCCCCCCCCCCCTCCCCCCTCTCTCTCTCTCTCTCTCTCTCTCTCTCTCTCTCTCTCTCCTATTTTTTTGTTTATTTCTCTCGCTTTTTCATTGTTGTTCTATGTTTCTTTCTTTCTTCCTTTAGGTTATTGTTATAATGTGTGCCTAATCCTAATAACGTTCACCTTGTTTTACAACGTTCGTCCATTTCTTATATATTATTCAAAATTGAAAGTCGTTAAACACAATGTATGGTCTCTTTACGATGTGCTATGATATGTTTCATTTTTGGGGTGCATTCGTGTATTATTAGATAATATGTTTCTCTACATTAGCAAAATTATACTTCGCCGTAATATTCGCATTCATTGACTTCACTAAAGACCATCGTAGCTGGCGTAATACCCACAAACGTCGTCCAGATGAGCATTTAGGTCTGTACTTCACGGGGAGTAGCGTTGAAGATTTTTACAATTTATTTGAAAAAATGATTTTGTTGTCATCGTCACCATCGTCATTGTTGTTATCGTTTTTGCTATTGTTGATGTTGTTGTTGTTTTTGTTGTTGTTGTTAAAGCGTTGATTATGAACACAAACCCGTCCTTCTTCCTCCTGTTCTTTTTGTGTACACACAATGTGTACAGAATGATTTTTCCTGATCTCTCTATCTATCTCTCTCTTTCCATATTCTGACCATTTTCTCCTTTATCATTCTTTATGTAGCTTCCAGTCGACGAACATGATATAAACATACATATAAAAACAAGACTATAGTGAATGGCTGGATAGTCCACTCATTTTTGTTAAAAAAATAACAAAACTGTTCTTCCTTGGGTCTGGAAAATACAACAGCAAAATAAAAAAAAACCCAAAAAAGGTCTGGAATAAAGAGGTTATCATTTCTCGATCATTTTCCGAAATAAAAAAGTCAAAAGTCAAAAGCATTATCAATACATATATGTATATAGTAAAGTGACCTACATTTTTATTTTTTTTCTCCAGAATTCTACTTTTACTCCTAAGATTTAAGACATCTAGAAAACGCAAAATAAATTCTAGAACTGTAATAAGCCCGCCCTACCCCTTCGCAGGGAAGAGAAGAGGGGAGTGGCGTATCATTCGATCGAAAGGAGAAAAGAACAATATTTGTTTTCATCACTTTATTGAAATAGGATTTTACCTATCATTATATGCCTGAAAATGATGTATTAAGATATGCAATTTCCTTAAAAGTTCTATTGGCAACATTAAAGAACCATTAACATAATTTCTAATTTTAACTTCTAATCTGTTTCTGGATTAAATCTATAACTTGGGCTAAATTTATAAAAAGGCTAATATACACGAAGTTAAGCAAAGACAGAAATCAGAGAAGTTAAATCGACCTCTTTCTTTGTCCGTCTGTCTCTCTCTCTCTCTCTCTCTCTCTCTCTCTTTCTCTCTCTTTCTCTCTCTTTCTCTCTCTCCAATTCCTTTAGTCGGATCACTTAACACTCACTTGATAAATAGAAATTAATTACGTGCGAATTGGATTATTTGTCTTCTTAAAAGTCTATTCGGCAATTGAGAAAGATTATGACTTTCTTATAGGATTTCGATTAGACTTAAAATGAAATCATATTATCGCGAAATGATTCGAGGCAGAGAGAAATCTCACAATGGTTAATTTCTTCTTAAACAACTGGACCGCATCTGTTCGCTCAAAATTGAAGTCATGCAAAACAAAGCAAATTCAGTTTGCCTATGCCTTCTGTTAACGTATCAGCAAATGTTTGATTTTTGCCGAATGTAGGCTATTGGCGAACCTCCTTTATTTGCAAAGGTTGAGAATTATCCCATTTCTTGCGATTAAATTCGACCCTACCAACAAACCGAACTTCTGCCAATTTTTCATGTGACTTCCCCCCCTAAATAGATTCCGGTTTATAACAATACGATAATTACATTTACACGTGTACACACGGTATTTATGAGTCAATACAGAGAGTATTATGAAACGGTGTGTCAATAGACATAATTCAATTTCGCCGCTTCCATTAAGTGTATTACCTCTCTGTTGGAGCGCGCGGCTATATATCGCACTACAAAGTAAACACTGACGCGATGCGGAGTCAACGAAAGGGGGTAAACTCAACACAAGAAAGGAGAAATACATCAAGAAAAAGGGAGAGGGATGGCGGAGAGGGTGAATAAAAGAAAAGTATTGGTAATAGCCGATGGGCTGGATCTCATTTCACTCAATCAATCTATTCAATTAAGTGAAAGGCAGAAACCTCAGCTCACTGATTAACCGTAAGGAAAGCAACTAGTCCGCTATTTTCACGTCGTAGGTTGTGTTTGTCCGCGGCGTAAAAGAAGTATAACAAGTCTTTAACTTAATTATATTCATGTACCCCTCCCCTTCTCTGAACCACCTCCCTCTCTCTTTCTCTCTCTCTCTCTCTCTCTCTCGCTTTCCGCCCTTTCCTTTTCATTCACCTTTCTTCATCTTTCCGCTCTCTCTTCCTCTCTTTCTCTCTCTCTCTCTCTCTTTCTCCCCTCTCTCGTCTATCCTTTCTATAATGACCTTACTGTGTCTATATTTTCATTGATTGTATTCACAATTCGCTAGAATTAATCATGTTTACCTTTTAGATTCTTTGTATGGCAATGTTGTCAAGAGTTTGTTCAGTCAACAACAACAAAAAGAATCAAATGCCTAAAAGTGAACACATAAAAGAAATAAAAATGCACATACAATTAAATGAGTCAATAAAAATGATATATCATATGACTGGATAATCCTTTCTTCAAAGTTTCTTCCTTCTTTTTTAGTCTTATTGATAATATGCCATTATGCTGCAATGGGTTTCTTAAACATATTTTAACTAAACGAATTTCTTTCTATATTTCATCAACACGTGAAAATCGTCTCTAGCACATCGTCACGACTCGGAGGCATTATACGGTTTGAGTGATTTCCTACTTCTTCTCTCTTTGTTGTAGCTTGTATGTTCAAATGTAGAATAAATAAAAGTTCCGCCAATTTCCTTCAACCCCCCCCCCCCGCACTATTCCCCTTCTCTTCCTTTTATTTTCTCTCTTTCTTTCTTTCTTTCTTTTATTCCGATCAATCGAATGATGTTAGATAGTTTACCATTTCCCCCACTCTATCAACCTAGCCACCACTCTCTCTCTCTCTCTCTCTCTCTCTTTGTCTCTCTCTCTCCCTCTCTTTCTCTCTCTCTTTGTCTATCTCTTTGTCTCTCTCTCTTTCTCTCTCTCTCTTTCTTTATTCATCTCTCACTCTTTTTCTTTCTCTCTGTATCGTACTCTATATCGTACTCTTTCCTTTATCTAAAATAGATAATCATATTCATATCGTCTAGTCATTTCTATAAATCTATCCATCTCTTTATTTCTTACATTTTCCCTATCTTTCTACATTCTCTCTACCTCTTCTGTCTCATCTCAGTCTCTCCCTTTCCCTCTTTCTTCTCTCTCCATTTAGTCCATCTATCTTTCTATTTCTCTTCTCTCTCCCTCTCTCCCACCCTCTCCTTCTAATCTCTCACTCCGTCAAACCTGTCACACGGGCCCAGTCACGTATCCATTCAATCCAGGGCCCACTGCTGTTTGATCCCCTCCGTGACAATACACTCAATTTTCAGGAATTAATCCGTATATCAAAATCCGCCGGTCCCCACACGAGACCAGGCACCGTTCACACCAGAATTATAAATCGAAGCGAGACGTAACAAGTGAATGATTACAAAAATATGTTATATCGAATATCACTAACAGGCGTATTGTTTCCTTGTTCGCCATGTTCGCTGATAACATCTGTTAACGTGAGTTTCTATTTTGTCAGTGCTCTTTGGCTCACTGCTAGCACTACAAGAGTGTAGGCTTCTGTACTTTCATTTCATCTGATTATTTTATTAGTATAATCATACACTTACTTTGGTAGAAAGCATCTTCGATTTATATGATAATTACTCTCTTTGTAAAAGGTATCATATGTCCCTATAGAGGAACGAAAAACATTGATATTCAAAATGAAAACTAAGGTACGCAATTCAACGTTATTGACTAATAATAGACTAATTCGATTTCTCGAATTGAATTATTGTTATAGCTTAATTATCGAGTTTACTCTAAATTGACTTGATTGTCTGAAATTTGTATAAATTGTAATTGAATTTTAAAAGCCTCCTCTACCAGTGCACTACTCTTCATCAAATCACACAAGTTAGAATATTGTGATCCTGAAAATAACTGAGGCTTTTGATGAAGCCTTGCTTTCGGGATGTGAAATGGCCCAAGTCAATCGTCTGCGCTGACCGTTAAACAAGCAAAAAACCCGCGCTCTGTCAGCCCAATCAAAATATTTAGATTTCATTTCGCACAATGATTTAGGGTTTTATAGCATCCTCCCCCTCGCCGCTGTGATTAGTGGTTCGCCTGTTCTTATTTTCTCGCTTTTGTGCCACCCCCAAAGTAATTCATTTATCCAAAGCATGATTGAGTCTCGGCGATGTTTCCCAGTATTTCCTTTTTGTCTTCCTTTGCCTAGCTTCCTGGTGCTCTGCAGGAAGAAAGATTAATGGGTAGGGATTTAGTATCATTATACATGTGACATTATAGAGATTGTTTGTTTATATTTGAAGACGGAAGGCCTAGCAACTTCAGATGGATGGGGTATTTGTATGAGTGCTTGTGATTTAGTATGACATTCTGGTACTCAGAGAGTGAGAGAGCTCGAGCTTGGAGAACATGATTTGCAAAGATAGCCTGTAGCTATGATGACTATAACCTGTTACCCAGTATACATGCAGGGCTGATATAGAAGGTGACATCCTCACATGAAATCGATCACCAACATCCAACATCCCGTAACTATAATGTTTGACAAAAATTAACAAGTAACAAAACTGAGCATCTGTCGAGAAGAAGACTTCATAAGATACTAAACTATACCTTTTTCCTCATTTTCCAAATATTGTAAGAATAAACTATCTTGATTTGAAAGAAATAATCGGATTGTATGCTTTACTATGTTTTATATTCATGTCGTATCATTTTGTTCACATCGACCGGGGCTCTCTTGTGTAGCAGGCCCTCAATAGCACCGAATGGGAATACTCTGCTTTTTGCAAATAAAGAAAACACAATATATAAATTAATAACTAAGTGAATAAATAACACTAAAATTAGATTCTATTTGCATCTGTATAACATATCGAATATGAATTGAAAGTTATGGGACTCATGGGAATTTCAGAGCCTTAAAAAGATGTTAAATATTTACTGTTGTTGAATAAATCCTTTAAGTGAAGATAAACATGTTTGAATATTAACTCCGAAAGTAGTTTCGTATAACACCGGAAGATGCTTTGATATATTCCCATTTTCTTGTTATTGTTTATTCGTCTATTCCTATACATTATGATTGCCTTACCCTCAGCATACTCTGGATAAAATTGTAAGAATCACTTAGATTTATGATAGAATTTGGATGTCCAGATAATAATGTCTTATTCTGTCAGGTATCCGAATTGTTTTCAGTTTTTAGAATGGTTTCCCCAATTATTGCCCCTTCCTCGATGGCATGCATCAACAGTTCACTGATCGAGGATCAGGACAACGTGACAGTATTCTCTATTTTTGTTTTATCGGTTAATAATAATTCATGTATAGCTGTTGAGCGTGTTTAGCCCAGAGCCATGTGCGTCGGCAACAGCACTTCAAAACAATCAACAGATATTTGCTCTCCTACAGGCACCGGGAAAGAGGAGAAAGAGGAAAGATTTGGCATGCCAAGCCGGAAAGAAAGAAGAGCAGGAAATAGGTAAGAAAAATAATGTGATAGAGAAAGTAGGATGGGGACAGGGCAAAAATGAAATAGTAAAAGGGAAAAGGAGAGAGAGAGAGGGAGAGAGGGGGAGAGGGGAAAGGAATCGACACGTTAGAATGTAGTCCCCCCCCCCTTCCCCCAAACGATTGTAGGAAGGACAATTTTAACATATACATCTTAATCTCTTTCTTATGTATATGCGGACATTGTATAGCTGACCAAGAAAGATAATTGGAACAAGCACAACCTACGGGGTAAGGGAAATTCAAATGAACAATCGAAGTATATTTTCAGAACACGTGGATTGATTAGAACATCCACAAGTACATTTTGCAAAATCTGGAATAGAAACACAAAATTAAGCATATTACAAATTTCTCATTAAGAATTCATAATGATCAGACCATTCAAAATGACTTTAGATTTCTCCTTCACGAAGAGTGTGTTGCTATGTTTAGCACATTATTTTATTTGCATTTACGGAATTCACGGAAAATTTTACAGAAGAGTAAGATTAATCACAAAAAGAAGAGCGATGGAGAAGGAATTGTCACAAGAAAATAAGCACAAAAATACATTAAAAAAAATAGAGAGTGAATACGCATAACTTTTGAGAAATGACACTGGTATCATACTAGAGAAAGAGAGACGGAGGGATAAGTGGTAAGAGGGAAATATGAAAGACAAAAGATGAAAGTCTGGAAGGAGGAAGATATAGATTGAGTGAGAGAGAGCGAGATGTGTGACGTAGCTTGTCTATAAATTAAACATTCCTTGGCATTCATCTTCCCCTTCAACAAGTCTCGTGAAACTTTGTCTCCTGAATAGGTAATGAAACTGCCGGGAAATTATTCATGAGAATTTGCACCCCTTCAGAGAAAATGCATTTACATTTAGATTCTAAGCCCGTAATACCCTACTGTTTCAGAGAGATATGAACAAAATTGTGGTATTTCAGAGACTCGAAGGAGAAGAAGAAGAAGAAAATAATCAGGTTAGAAATGCATGTGTTATGAAACATTAATACCAAGAGACAATTGTTGAAATTACGTCTATTTCCTGGGGATTTGGCGCCAGTACTTATGTTAGCCAATGGCTTCGTGTAAGTCACGCATCTTAGGACCGAAGATTGATGAGTGTATCTACTTTCACACTTTGCAAGGATAACAAATAAGATTTTAAATACTATATACATTTATGTATTGATAATGCTTTTGACTTTAGACTATTTTATTTCGGAAAATGACCGAGAAATGATAACCCCTTTATTCCGGACCTTTTTTGGGGTATTTATTTTGCTGTTGTATTATGCTATCATCAATAATGAAATGTTTATTGGGCAAAATGTATCTAAAATCATGTTTTCGTAAACAAATACCAAAAATGAAAAGAATTTCCTTGTTTTATGCTCATTCAGCTATTATGATAATACTGAACTTACTATAAAAGTAATCAGGGTTCCGCCAACCTTTTCTGAAAGTGCCGTGGTATAGTGGTTCATTCACTTGACTCTCAATCCAAGGGTTAATGATTCGAATCCCAGCTCAACCCTACTGTTCTTTGCCACTCTTCATCCAGGTGTTAATTGGTACATAGCAATTGCTGGGGGTAATAATAATTTCAGGCCCCTCAGGAAAAGCGTTGTTTGGGTTGATGAGGCTTCCTTGGGTAAACAAAATTATCAATTATAAATCAGGTTTTCCAAATGTTCTTAAAAGTGATATGATAATAGATGTTGACAAAAAAAAATTGATCAACTTTTTACAGTCATGGTCATCCTCTATATTTATCACAAAAGATACATTTCGGCTAATCAGTTCATGAAAAGAAAGCAGCACCTGGCAATGGTGTCATTTTCAATAAGAATAGTATACTTGTTGTTTTAACCAAATCGTCTGTTTGGGGTCACAAGGGCGCTAAATCAAATTTAATCTGTTTTAACAGGTTAGGTAGATACTTTAACATAGCTTTAATGCTCTTCTGGCTCCAAATTGAGAATGGATAGAGGCCTTAAGACTTAAGCTGATATATTCAGAGGAGAAAGTTTTTTTTAATATTTTGTATTAAATACTAATTATTGCATTTTTGTAACACGAAGGGACAATCCTCTCCAAACGACATAATGGCTCCTATACATCCATCGTGTCATCTTGCCCTTGTTTTGGTAGTGCCATATGGTAATAGGGACTCGTAACCCGAACAAGACATTACCGCACCCGCGTGTATGTGAACCGCAACCTCCATACCCCCACCACCACCACCACCACCACCACCACCACCACTCTCTACTCACCGCGCATCCGAACATGATGCTGCTGACAATGACAAGGAGATAGAGAGAGGGGAAGAGAGAGGGGGAGGGAAGAGAGAGGGGGGAGGGGGAGAGAGAGGGGGAGGGGGAGAGAGAGTGCATGAGTGCAGACGACCACTCAGTGTACTCTTACAAGGTGTGAAGGCGCAAAGTTACGGGCGCGCCATGCCAATCCCGATGGACTCCCTAATTGCCGCCGCTGCCTGGCCACCTGCGCGCCCAACACCTCCCGGGGAGGGACCGGGCAGCGTCAACTCACTCACCTGGTCCGGCCTTGATGGAACCAGGAAAAATACCCGCGCTTATCTAATCTTTACCTCTCCCTCTCTCTCTCTCTCTCTCTGTCCCCTTCTTATCACTGGAAGAAAGCAAATTGACGAAAATAGAGACCTAATTATTGCTAGGCAAAAGATACACAGCCATGAAAAATTAATCTGAAGGGGGAGGAGGTAGATTATACAAGCTTTTTAGAATCGGGATAATTTTTAGATTCTCAACAGATGGACTAGCCTGTCACGATAAACAATCACATCATTGATCATAACAATTATGTAGAAGGTTCTTTTATTATAATCAGATTTTCCAGTAGGCCTATTATTATCATCAAACTTACTTTGATTATTATATAATCCCCACTGTACTACTTGTAGCTACTTGCTCCCTCTATATAGAAAACTTGCCCAATCGGTGCCTGTTGGTCCCCCATGATTCTCTTTTTCTTATATTAATTGAGAGCTGAAATAATGAGATAGTCACCTGTCAGTGACCACGTTGTGTGTTATAATCCCTTCTGGCCAAACTAGTACAGACGGCCTTTAAAAGAAATATATTTACTCCAAAACAGTGTCTTCATATCTACCGATGATAACAGTCATAAAGTCATAGCAATCAACATTGCTCTTAACGAAAGTTTAAGATACAAAAGTAACTGAGAGTCTAAACCGATACGATGGACAATATTAAATGCAATTTTTTTCTGTGGACGTAATGTTGTTGGTTTTAGATTTGTAATGCTAAATCCAATGATATCTTTGAGATTACCAAACAAAGATATTCTTAATGATTTACTGTAATTATGGAAAAGTACAGCGACTTCTTAAAAAGAAAAACAGGACCGTAGGCAGTAATGGTCTGAAGTTATAAATTTCATAGGACGTACCCATTGATCATTCCGGCTGATGGCACATTATATTATTACAATATATCACTAATTCTCAGTTTAATTCCTGCCCTTGTTCTTATCCTCTTTATCTCTCTCTCTCTCTCTCTCTTTCTCCCTCTATCCCTCTATCCTCTCTCTCTCTCTCTCCTCTCTCTCTCTCACTCACTTACTGTATTTTACTGGTATCACCGTTCTATATCATAATCATTACTTTAAAAAAAAATGTAATCATCAATCCAGTTGTTAATACCACTTTATTCTATCCTTTATATTTATGCAAAGTCTATTTGTGTTCAGATTAAATAAATACCCACCATCTCTGTTTTTACTGTCCTGCCTCCCCTTACTATTCTTATCTTCCCCCTCTATCTCTCTCTCTCTCTCTTTCTCCCCCTTCCCATCTATCTCGTTCTCCCAGCCCCTCTCTCTCCCTCTCTCTCTCTCTCTCTGTCTCTCTCTCTCGTAAAATGTATTACCCCATCCCACCCTTTCTTCTTCTTCAACAAAAAGAAAAAAACGCACGTCAACTACTGTCCAACTGCGTCCACGCACTGACAAATCGGCCTGACTGAAAAATTGATGACATAACAACGTCCAATTAACGGAGGTAGGGTGAGGTGTGAGGTGATGCCAGTGGTCGCCTGAGACAGCCCGTCGCAATCATCCACGCGTCCCGCTAGATGACTGAGCGAGCCCCATTCCTTCCAAAGTTACCTCATTACAAGACGTTAATAGGGAAATCCATGGGAAATAATGTCCCTTTTTCGCACGCAGTTCTTTTTTCCTTTTAGCAGAAACGTATTTGGAGTTGATAGAAGAGTATAGTTTCACGAAAACAATTTCAACAGATAATGGTCTTACATCGAAGAAACAAAATTACAAAATTATATTTTTAAAGAATGACCAATGGAGATCATTGATATTGCCTTTTTGCAAAAAGTCGTCCGTTAAAATACGGTGTATTTATTAAACAATTGAGATGATACTTGACATGTGGTATTGCGTTTTATTCAATATTTTGATGTTGAATTTTCCTAGGAAACTTGGTTGTGTACAATAATTGTAGGAGTGTGATTTCAATTGTAAAACACTCCAATTGGATTAAAAGAGACATGGGCTTTAAACTGCAATATTGTTGCCTTAAGACTTAGTATAACTTAATTAAGCATACTACACAATCAGGATTTCTTGGTATCATTCGAAAAAAGAGAAAAGGCTAACTTTGTTCTCCTCTTTCGAAAAAATATAGAAGTCATTGTTTTTTGTCGAGATATTTACGACAAAATGTTATCCCCGTCTATGACGCTGCCGGAGGGGCGTCTGAGCCAACACAATTTATTATGCATGGGACTACTATTTTTACCGCCATTTCACGGCCAAGAAAGGTTCTGATTTAGTCAACCATGTCACTTACTCATCTCAGCTCCATCTGGCTCCAATTTTTTCCTCTTCCAGCGAAGGCGTTCTTAAATTATTTGTTGCGTCTTGCCTCCCGATCGCATTTCGCCGCGAGCATTGTCTATCCGCACTGTCCGTGAAGTGTATTGTTGCGTCATCAACAGCTCAAGTAGCCATTTTGTCACAAAGCGATGTGTTGAGAAAGGTCAACTTTGAAAAGTACCGCCAAAAGTCAGTCACACGTCTGCCAATTAGGAGCAGCGTCAGGGTGGCAACTCGGGAGGGAAAAGGGATACGTTATTATTACGATAATGCTCAAATTACATACAGAGGGTGTAAGCAAGACATGCGAGAAAGTTAATTTGGTGACTGTCTCAGTATCTCTCCAATAGTTGGACCCATTTACATTTTATTTGGGTGATCACGTTGATGTTGTTGGATGATGATGTGACCTACTTAAGACAAATAATGGATTTTTTAATAACATGAAAGTTTTAGAACGCATTCATGCTTGCAATATGACTAATCGACTTGGGGGGGAGGGGGGGGGGGGAGGGGGGCTGGCACACGCTCGCTCCACCGAATATGGACGGTCATAAGCTGTGTGTCGTAATGCTGTAATATTTATGCCTCATTTATATGGACCCTTCCCCGTTTCTAGTAGGTTAGCGTTCAAATGTGTATGAAATAATAATTGCTCAGAGATAATTCATCGATTCAATTCAATTCAATTCAATTCAATTCAAACTAACATTTAATTTCTTTCATTAATTTCCTCACATTTTACTAAGTATTCATAATTATGTTAGAACGATTAACATAAACAAGATTCAATAGCATGGTCATACAGGGAATAGCCTGTAAATCTGGTTTTAAGAAAAAATGGAAATGTATGCGGATTTCTTTTTGTTGAAAAAGATTAATTAAATAAAGCAAATGTTATAAACAAATCATTTATACTCATAGATGTCTGCCCTACTTTGCTGTTACGTTATAATTATCTCGATAATTGTGAAATTTTCCGATCTACATTACTAACTTTCATATCCATGACATAGCATCGTAATATAAACCATTCAAAACAAGAGACAAAATAATTAACGATGACTTGCGTTTCTGTGGAATGACATTAGAATGAAGCAATGATTTAAAAATCCTTATAATCATAATAGGTTAAACATATACGCATATATACCTACGTTTCTCATTGCAAGCTCCTATGGAGAGTACTCCTCAGTCTGAACATGTTGCCATGATGCAACTCTGTTGCTTTCAGTGTACGACAAGAGGGGTGAAATATGCATGAGCACATCCCCAAATGCCTTCATCTAAGCCATGTCAATCATAGTGATCAATATTTCACCCTTTTATCCACTGACGTTGGACTCCCCCCTCGGACCAAAGCAAATGTTTTATGAATGTGATCAAACATTACTGGAGCAGGTGGATGTTGGGGAAAGCCTATAGTGGAATGCGGGGTTGAAGGGGTATGCCCTCCCCCTCCCCTTCCCTACCTCCTGCATTATTGTTTCATAGGCGTGATGTGTACGAGACATACTCCATCGACTATCGCCGCCCCTTCTCTCTATCTCTCTCTCTCTCTACCTTTTTGTCTGCATGTTGTCCATTTTTGTTAATAAGCTATCATAGTAAGATTTTCATATAGAATGATAAGCCGTTTTCCAAACTCTTTTTGGGGGCGTTATCACTTGCTAATAGTTGGCTCTAGTAATGCAGAAGACAATAATTATACTCACACACGTACTTTTATTTTCTGATTTCTGAATTCACAACTGCCGATTAACTTGTCCTCAATAATAGACAAAGCAAGGACTTGAGGCGAAATTGGTTTCGGGAGTTCATTCCATAACTCACTTTCCTTTCGATCGATACATACTGTACTCGTCCAATCGCCATCATGACTGCTGGCGCGCGCGAGAGCCGTGCCGTTGACACGCATGCGAGTGAATCACTTCGAAATAAAGTAGTACCTACAACGCATGCCCGCGGGACTCCACTCCGGAGGGAAACCAACACTCGACCACGGTCTACCGTCATCGATGTAACCAAATCAAAGAGATGGGGGCAAACATGGAAAGCCCAAGAGCCACTCGAAGTGTCGCGGACGAGGGGATAAGGGAGAAGAAAACGAAGAGACGGAATGAGAATATGGGAAAGTCGTTATTAAGTTACTGACACGATAATCGCACGCCGAGCTGCTAAAGATCAACACAATTAACGAAATTAGGACGTAAATTTGGAGGCGGTAAAAGGAAAGGGATCGATCCCTCCACTCCTTGCAGTGGTCTTTCAACAGTTGGGCTGGGAGGTCCGGCCAATCCGTTGATATGATTGCAATCCCTTCTGTTTGTTCGGTTGAAATCTTGTCTTCCACAGAGCAAAAGTGGAGAAAATGTATTTTTCTAGAAAGTCATGATAGAGTAGGGTAAGTTGGATTCATCCAACTTTGTTAGGCTCCCATTCTCCACTCAGTTTCATAACATTTCGAAAAATCAGTCTTTTTCATAAATAAATGAAAAGAAAAAAAAGTAATCATCTAAGGTAGCATTTCTCCTCATGACGTATGAAACGTTTCCTATGTATCATGATCAAATCAAATTAAAAAATATTCAAACTAAATATATCGGAAATCATTGGAAATAGTTGTATTTTACATAATTCAATTCAATTCAATTCAATTCAATTCAGTTTATTCAACTCCAATAAAATATACAAAACAAAATACAATCATGACAGAATAAGAGTATAAATCGATCAAGAGTATAAAATAAGGTAAAATGAAAAAACAATAAAGTGATACATCAGATAACAACATAAGATAGAGCATTATTGGAATTGGGTACATAAGATTTTAAGCCCGAGTCATTTTAAGTTTACAACAATATAATAGGGACTTTTAGAATGAGTGGACGAGAACACGACGTACGCCGACTGATCATGCGTGTCAACGTACTCAACTGCCCATGTTGACTACAATTAGAAATCTTTTAGATTGCACTCGACGATATACATGTATGCAGGAAGTAACACTATGAATTACATGACAGACAAAGAAAGAGGACAAAATATACAGTTCCTCATTCTACCCTCAACAATAGGCCATTTTCTTAATGTAACCAAATTTAATGCATAGGTCTTTGTGAAGTGCCTCAATACAAATTATTTCATTCACCTGATAGGAATAGTAGTATTTCAATAGTCAGAATGCAACTGCATATATTAAGTGTTGCTAGGTAGGTCAAGCCATAATGTTTGTCCAACGTGGCAACAACTAATGTATGCAGTTAGGATTCTGTCTATTGAAATACTATTATTCTTAACAGGTGAATGAAATAGTTTGTATTGAGGCACTTCACAAAGACCTATGCATTAAATTTGGTTACATTACGAAAATGGCCTATTGCTGTGGTAGAACATCCCTTCACTGCTCTTATGTAAAAATGTGTAGAACAGGTGAATATGCATGTGACACTTGTTCTACACATTTTTACATAATAGCAGGGAAGGGATGTTCCTTTGTCTACCTGAGGAACTGTATATTTTATGCGCACGCGGCATATACTAGTATCGTACTAGATTTAGGAAAATCAAGGTTGACGCATTCTCGATCGCCGACTGAGACGACGTGACGCATGCGCAGTGCCTTAAAATGACGTCACACGTTGCAGTCAAAGCTGAAAACGTGCAAATCTAAAAGTCCCTAATGATACTGGACGACGCTTAGGTCAAACACGTAGCATTTTGAACATTATTTCATAATCTATGTCATTTCTCAGTGACATTAATATATCCTTTGATAATTCTAACGCATGAGTAAAAATATTAGTCCGAATTTCATTCATCAGTAAATAGCATGTTGTGCATTGCGATGTCATTAAACAGATTCGTTTTCATTTCTTACCACTTTACTATCTTGCAAATCTATATTCCATTTTGTTCTATTCAATACAATGTTTTCTTTACTCTTTTGAACTAGTAGTAGGCCTATTTGCGATGAATAATATTTTTTTTAAATAAAACGGCTATACCCTGTTTATAGAAATCAATTTGAAAATCAATTATGATTAAAATTTGTTTTCAAAAAAGATTAAAGATTAAAAGATATGAACAAAGTACTTCAGGACTGTAACAGTGTTTGTCCTATCTACGCAACAAGATGTCTTCTTGAAACTTGATGAAGTAATCTTGTAGTGGATGGGAAACGGCTTAATGATCTTGCACGTGAGTTGACGAGGATAAACAGTATCATCAGGTCTTCTCATATGAGAAAATTGCATTGAAATTCCCCCAAAGCGGAAGGTCTTAATAACCTGACACAATACAAAACCACCTGGTCAAGTAGGTCAATTCGCTGTCAAGGATTACTATACATCGGTCGTTTGCGACGAGAAAATGTTATTGCCCTCATTGTACGATGATATAGTGATTGGTTAATACAAGCCAATCTCTCTCATCGGGAAATTGCATTTCCTTCAGTTAAGTGTGCGCGTGTAATAACACTTCCCTCATGGGTGTGCGTTGGA
Source organism: Strongylocentrotus droebachiensis (assembly GCA_035222895.1). Lineage (NCBI taxonomy): Eukaryota > Metazoa > Echinodermata > Echinoidea > Camarodonta > Strongylocentrotidae > Strongylocentrotus > Strongylocentrotus droebachiensis. Next base: position 145,688 of record JAVYIG010003858.1, read on the forward strand.
GCGCACGGAGTAATCAAGCCTACTTTTTATTCTTCACATAACATGAGTGACCGGTTTAACCCCTGCTGAATGCCACCGGAGGTCTCCCCCGATGCTTCCCCGCCTACCGGCATTAAGAGGGCTGGCGGATTGGGCGCATCTCTCAGGGTGTGGTAGGAAATGTAATCTCGGTCTGGACAAAAGATGGCGGTCACGGAGACATCTGTTGTGGAACTGGAAGACAAAACACAAGGACACTGCGCTGGGGAAAAGGATATCGAATACAAGATGCCTCGGCAGGGAGCCCCTGTAGCACCGTTCTTCTAGCTCGATACCTGTCTGGTTGAACAGTGAGGGGTATTGCGATAAAATGGCTTCCTTTTATTACATCGCATTGTCTGACAGCTGATGATTAAATTCAAATGAAATCTACCGCAGATATGAACTTATTAAGATCCTAATAAAAAACGGCTGATGATCCTTGTAGTTGTATAACAACATCGTATTTTTTTCTCCAGATTTGCTTTTACTTTTTTAGTGTCGGGGAAATTACGTTTCGGTGGGACAAATGAGTCAAAGTCTACATTTATGGGCATGCGCTTGAGTAAGTGTTTAGGTGTAGGCCTATAGGAAAAGTAGGAGGGTGATTAACTAGCGCTTTGGGTTATATCTTAAACTAACATTTAACTTCATAGTGAGAATTATTTCATACATACTCATATAAGAATGAAATCAGAACATTTTTTCTTCTTCAATAGGCCTATATTTCCCGAACAGATGGATGCTTATATAGAAATAAGCCTTACAATGACCAGCTACAGCACTATGTAACATTCTGTACAATATGGATAAGGTATAACCAATTTTATGCAAATATGATATTTCATAAACTAGTCTGGGTTGCTCTTGAATACACAATTTCATTATTACATCGTGCAAAGCCCCTATAGGGCCTATACGGCGGCGGGGGGGGGGGGGGGGGATTGCATCCCGATAAACACACCTATCACGCCTATTGGTCATTTGACAATTATTAGCTGTTGACCAAATGGGAGTTTGCAACAAACTTTTCCTATTCCTATTTCCTATTCATCATTTTGTTATATAGTTTCCAAAACATTAATAGATACATGCATGTGTGTGATTTCGGATAGGCTTATCATGTTATCATCATTTTTCTTGCGCACCCGCCTTTTTTATGGCGGCATGTGGTCAGACGACGATAATCAGATAATTGCTCTTTGTATCGATACATTAATTTCCCTGCTCTCGTCTCTCACTCAATCGTATTATCTCCGGTATCGATTTCTCTTCGTCGATGGAGTTGTGAGCGAGGTCAGCTATCACTCTGAATGGATGCCATTAGCCTACTTTTCAGAAGTCATCACTATTTCCCCTTTCCATTTTTGTCGAAGATAGGTGTGTTGAAAGTTATCACGATTAGATTCATCTAAGCCCAACAACATCAACTGAGCTCAGCTATAGACTAAATTGCAGATTTTAAAAACACGACGGTTCTATTTCCAATATTAGACTCGGAAATTCTAGATACACGAATTCAGAAAAAGACAATTCTCAAAAATATGTGCTGCTACAAGATGGCGTAGTGACTCTCTGATCGTAACTCCTTAAATGGATTAAACACAATTCATCTCTCTCTCTCTAAGATAAATTAAACCCACCGTGTCACAAAATATGAAAACAGTGTAGTATTATTTTCACTCTGCCAACGAGACAGTGCGCATACTGTGATGTATACACACGTTGGTTCTCACTCAGGCTTCTAAAATGTCCTATTGTGTCACAAAAAGTTAAAACATTTTTTTTGTAGAGGTGTTTTAACATTGTAAACAAATTAGTGTGGTTATTGTAAAGTGAACACACTGTGGTTTTTATTGCTTCTGAATGCAACCGTGTCACAAAATGTGAAAATAGTGTGTTCCCACTGTTTGCCAAAATGACAGTGCGGTTACTGTGATGTGAACGAATCATGGTTCTCTATGTGGCTTCTAATTGTCCCAGTATGTGTGTGTAAGCGGTGTGAACATATTGTTTTTAACGTTGTAAACAAGTGTTGTTATTTTAGGCCTACTGTGAACACATCGTGGTTATCCCTATGGTTATGACTACTTCATGTCCCACATTGTGAAAGCAGTGTGAACATAGTCTGATCACATTGCCTATATACTGTGTGGTTACTATTATGAACACATTTGGTTCTGTGTGTGACTGTGATATAGAACGTGAAAACACTGTGGACACCTTTTTTACGACGTGACATTCCTATAGAGGTTCAGGGAAAAAACATGTCGGGAAGTAGGCCAAAATCATCGTCCAAGTGCGCATCGACGTACAGCAAGCACAGCAAATTTCATTTATTAGAATTATCAGGCAGAACTTCTTTATCCCCAAAGCCCTTGAAAGACATGCATCATCGCGGGGAATTGTTTTGGCGGTGCATCTTTCCCGAAACCTCGCTGATCTTGTTAGAGCTTTCCAATCCATTTGTGTTATCAAATCTCCCAGCTCCCAACAGCAGTCGTTGCATTGGGATGAAAAGCGGTGAACAGGTACAAATCTACAAGTGCCTTCGGGGAAAGCAGGTCGTGCTTTCTTCCCAATTGTTTGGATCATTCCTCCTGGGTGTATAGAAGGCATGTTAAACAACAAGTCAACGGACTTATCGTCAAGACTTTCATCAAGTGTGTTAGTCTTTTGAGAGTAAACATAAGAAATTTGAGAGGATTTCTTCTTCTTCTTTCTTTTTTCTTTTTTTTCGCAAGGGTTGAAAATTTTGTTTTTGTTTGAAGTCACATGAACTTTATAGTCATGAGGGATTGGATTAACTAGAGTGCGTTTTTTTTTAGTTATACGTTCTTCCAATGAAAAAGGATTTGAGATGTGTTTACTATTCACCCTTGATTCTAACTAAAAACAAACGTCTTCTCTCCATTTTAACTAATACCAAGAATACTGCTATACAAATTATGATGTGATCAAAATCAATACAGTTTCACAATTTGTCCCCAACTGATCTAGTGTGCTGTAATCTACAAGTATTTCGTTTCTACTCCAAGGAAGAGAGCCCTGCAGAGCAAATATCGGCTAAACGATGGTTCATATTTTGCCTGAGCAGGCGTGAAGAGAGTTTCATCTAGAAATCATTGACCCCACCGTGCCCCCACAATGCACTCTATTGATCAATGAAGAGGATCGGTCAGGTCGGCTCGGCTCGGCGCCAAAAAAAAAAAAAAAAAAACGCGGGAAGATGTTGGATGCACATTGGAGACAGGTAGGCAGTGACGAGGTCTGGCACCTAACCTCACCCAACCCTAGTATGTTTGTCTTTCATCTCCTGTCATCAGTTGCGCATGAATTCAACAGGCAAAAAGTGGATCGGCTTTGATATTAGATCAAGCTGTTATGGTGATGGTGGTGGAGACTCACCGATGCCTAATACTTATATCAGGAGAATGAGAGCATGCATGCAGCGCGGACGACCTGCATGCATGGGGGCAACTACCCCAGCCAGCAATTAATCACGTACCGGCCCGCTACGGAGACGTTAGAAATGGCACGGCTTGTAGCCAAGTTTAGAACGCCATGTTTGGGAAAGTGTCAAAAGAGCGCCAAAACACGACATAACACCTATTCTAGAGCAGGTGAGAAGGACGAGACGATTTTTGCTTTAGTTTCGGCTGCCCATTGAGGAAGATGCGAAAGGTTAGATGTATGAAGTCGTGTTAAAGTAGAATTGGATATGATTGTGACCCACTCTCGTCCGATGAGGGAAGCATGTAGGCCTATAGATCATGGTGAACATCCACAGGTGTGTTGGTATCCGTGCAAACATGTGAAAGTTATTCAGAATCAACATTTTCAAAATCCACAAGCTACAAACAAAATAATGACGTAAACTATTTGTATAGAAGTGGAGAGCGATTTTATCTTGGCTCACTCGTTTTCATGATTAAATAGAGATTTAAAAAAAAAAAAAAAAAAAAAAAAAAAAAAATCTGTAGGTATTAAATGAGAAACTGGTAAAAGATTACCAGTGAGAAAAAAAGATATTATTTGTGCTTCAGTGGAATTTACGGCAAATTGAGCAAAGGGTTTTTCATTGTGATAATTATTTTGAGCAGAATTCGATTTGATATCGAAAACATTCTGGATGTGTGATAATATTGACACTTGCTTGAATGGGCCTCCAAAATCGTTACATTTCATCCAAATTTACAACCTTACTTTTAAAAATCGTGTCTCCACAACCGTATCTCCCCAATCTTTATAGTAATAGTAGTAGTAGTAGTAGTAGTAGTAGAAAAATAGTAATACTAATAATGAACAATAATACTGAGGATGATGATAATGATAATATCAACAACCATATCAACATTAATAGCAATAGTAGCTATTCCTTCCACATTTCTTTATAGCTTCATAACTTTATAGTCACAATTCAGGTTAAATGGTTTTAGCTATGGATGTTGTGAATAGCTCTTGTTACAGAGGAAGAAAAAAATACACAATAGCTATATACATCTCCACTTTTCAGATTGCATTTAATTAATAGTCTCTTTTTTATGTAACAGATTATATCATGCTTTGTATGGTTTTGAATAAAATGAACTAAATACGTTACCTGCTTAAGCACAATAACAAGTAACAATGATATTGTAAGTCAAAATTATAAGCCACGATACAGCTGCGGTGAGCTGCATATCAACAATTAAATGATATCCTTGAGTTTATTTACGTCGAATAAATACCACAAAACATTTCATACACGGTTTAAACCATCACCATCGTCATCGGAATTAAAGTCCGCGTCAATGAACCCGTAATTGACTTCGAGCAAACCATAGTTTTCACTAACCATGTCTTCCCAATCAAACACGATCACGTCCTTCGCTTGAAAACACAAAATTAGGTCTTGCTTTTCATACCAAAAGAGAGAGAAAAATCATGCATGCACAGCCAGGCGAAAGAACACTAAAGTCCCTTATATCTATCCTTTTTGTACGCTAAGATATTCACTAATCGAATTTGGTCCATATTTTGGGCTGTAATTTCTGTGGCAGGTTTCTGTACTCGTCTTCTGCTTCTTTAAACCGCGTTCACTGTGGTGGATGCGAAACGTCACAACTAGTCTCCTAAAAGTCGTGTACTCTTACAATTTTAGATATTTGTTTTTGTTAAAGATGAATTGTGCTTTCAAAAATGCATAGGCCTAATCATTCTTTTATTATTAAACCCTGGTTGTAATACGAAACTTTCATAGGTAGGGCCTACTTTTCTGACATCCTTTTCATTTCATTCATGCTTTGAATTCGAAATTGCCATTACGTAGATATTAGTTAGTGGTACTAGTATATAAATTAAAAGATTCAGAAAAAGGAAAAAGGGGGGTTCTAAAACGAAGCTAAAAAGCACAAAGAGATCTTTAAAGATACATAATTTTGATTGACGTCAATCGTGGTAAATATATTTGAATAAAATGAAAGGAAGGGCAATTGCCAGCAGTTTCTTTAAAACAGGTATTAGGAATAGGAACGAGAGTACGTTTGTAATATCTTACACCCAGTGAGGCTTCTCCAATAAACGAAAAACCTTAAAAGAAGACTAACAAGCAACATGTTTGTGAACCAAATTGTCTACAAGCGAACAGCGATTTCGCGCTTGGCTCGTCTAGAAGCGATATCACTTCGATAATTTGATTACGAGCAATCGCAATCGCGAATGATATAGGTCGTTGTCTGTAATAACGGTCTAATGCATGTTTTGCTTTATTTTGTACGATTCATTTTCCCTCCTACGTTTGATTTTTTTTTTAAAGACTATTGTTGCTCTTCCTATTTGTTTTTAACAATAGTATCTCCAAAAAGTACAATATTTTGTAATTTAGTACACAATCATTGTTGGCGCATTATACAGCCGTCATGTTGTTTACATTGTTATTGTTATTATTGTTGTTGTTGTTATTATTAACATTATTATTATTATTATTATCTTGTTTTTATTTTCATTTTTGTTATCAATCTGTAACATTGTCATTACCTTCATAATATACCTAATATGCACTTATTTCCACTTTTCATTATGATCATAATCATCTGTTGAAGTGCTCTGTCTTCCCTTTCTTTCCCAGATACCTATGTCCCCCCCCCCCCCTCTCTCTCTCTCTCTCTCACTCTCTCCCTTCCTCTCTCTTTCTTTTTTCCTAATGTTCTTTCTCTCTTCTCTAACACCTCTTTTTACCCCTCCATCCTTTCCCTTTCATCCTCCCTCTTTCTCTCTCTCTCTCTCTCTCTCTCCCCCTCTCTATCTCTATGTGCTTCTTTTCTGTCACATCTCTTCTCCAACCCAATCATCTTTCGTTCACACTCTTTCCTCAGTCACACCGTAAGAGCTGGACTGCCATTCAAATCAAGCAGACGACAAATCAATCACGTGACTAGTTCATCTGCTTTATGGCGCGAACAGGCTCGCTAATTGAATCATATCGTAGGCTGATTCAAACTCCTGTTGCGCTCCGAGAAACAGATATGCATATCCATATCTATACAAAAATAAAATACAAAACCACTCTACTTATCATAATGCTTCTACACGGTCAAATGCATCAAAGATTGGATTCAGTACGCTTCAGATTTATTTATCTTTTCTTTATTTTTTCTTGATGACGATTATTATTTCAGTGATTCTGGATAAACAAATCTTGACAAATAAAGAAAATTATACTTGCATTACTTACATACAGATGATATAAAACACAATTTCACATTCAGGAATATTGCTTTATTTGTATAAAGTACGAGAAGACCAAAAACAGGAAGACAAAAAAAGCACCGAAATTCATTTTCATCTCATTCTACGATATATGGAGAGAAGCTGACATATTAATAGCTATAGTATATTCGTCATCATGAGAAAATGTTATTGTACTCTGTATACAAACTTCCAGGAAATTAGTCATCTAGAATTAGCTCAGTACTTCCTATGTTAAACATGTTTCCGGGAAGTAGTAGGTCATGAGTATTAAAAACTCAATTAGCATAGACGGGCGCGAAATCATTAAATTTTCACCCAGAACTTGGCAATAGCCATTGCAAGTTTAGTACGATTTTCCATTTAAAAAAACATAGGTACGAATTACGAAATCAACCATGTGCAATTAGATGTCATTTATCATAATCGACATAAGAACGGATCTGACGACATTCGTAAAAATGTATTCCCACACAAGAGGGGAAAAATGTGAATGGCCCAAAAGAACATTATTAGGATTGGTAATTACATTTGCGAAGCATTGTCTTTAAGCGTGCGGGGTAAATTGAATTAGGAAACAAAACTCCGGTTCTGTCATATTCATGACTCATGCATCTGTCGGGTCCTTATTTTCAACAAAGTGAAATGTTTAAACGAACTTGGTGTATCTTAAAGAGAAAGGTTAGCTGTTTGATGATAGACGTTAATATAAATCCGTCTTATTCTTCATCAAAATTACAGAAATTGCTTTATCTCTTTACCAAAATAAACAGATTTAATTTCCTTATGTACTGGAGATCAAACTCATTTTTATGATATTTATAAAGTAGATTTTACAAGACGAATTATGTATTTTTCTAATTGAAATGGAAGCATGTAGCACATTAATATCAACTCTTAAATTTCTCGACATTTACATATACCGTAAACTTGATTCACATATATAGTTAATTTCAGTTAATACTATTACTGGTTAGTTAGATATATGTATTACGTTTACTCTAATATTTTTTTTTGCATTCTACCTTCCTTTTCCTTTATTGTAAACGTCCCATGTTCACAAAGTCTCGTTCCATATCCTTACCCCCCCCCCCTTCATTTTGGTCAACCATACCTATTACATGGACGTGCTTCCACTCCAAATTCTCCATCGCCTCCTTAGCCGCGTTATCCCTGCACATACCCCAACCACACGCTGCTGATTAATCAAAATCCTAAACATTTCCAGACCGAAGTCATCGCCAATTTCAACCCGATACCAGGATCCGATGTCGAGCACCGTTTCGACGATGACAGATTTTACAATCAACTCACGATACCTGTTGAGAGAGGTCATGTAGCCTTAGGACACTACTGACCGAGGGAGAGAAAGGAAAAAATACCCTGGTCAAGGAAGGAAGATTTCCCCTTCCTCTGTTTTGGCTTCGCGTTAGCGAGCAAAGAGGATGGGTCTATTTAACATGTTGAAGGTATCCCTATGGTTATGCTTACATGTATTAGCAGGAAATGCCTTGTGGATGGTAGAAGTTTTCGCTTGGTTATTAAAAGACAGACTAAGTTCCATAATAATCCTGGAATATGCGTTGAGGTCAAAATGTCATGTCTTGATGCATCGATTGTGACAGACAATATGAAGAACATTCAATGGTATTTCTTCATGTCTTCAAGACAAATATTCCACTAAATTTCCTAGATCCAAACTTTGGTATGCTTATGTGATGATGTTCTAATTCCGATATGGAAGCAAGTGAACGCGAAGTATTCTGTCGAGTCGGAAAATTCCATTCCAACCCTCTACCTGCAGTATGGCTCATTGGCTGAACAGTCTTAAAGAAGGCAACAACGAGCGGACAACGGAATGTGGAAGAAATACAGACGGGAATTGCGATAGAATGCGACCAAGCCTTCATCAGAAACCTTGAGGAAGCACCGTGAAGGCCACGCACTTTCCACTTTGTAGTCCGTGACAAGGGAATCCTTGTGAGTCAAAGAGTCCGTGTATCTGTCGATGGTTACAAGTCCTACTTTGTCGTTGACCCAAGCGATCAAGATAGTGGGTCCATCGTCACCAAAACAGGGGACCATGTCCAATGCAGGATAACCCACCACCCCTCCTTTGGTTACCTCGTGTTTTTCAATACCGCCCTCATCGATGACCCGAACGGTTGGCCCATCCTGAACAAGAATATACTTCCCATTGGGGCGGATACAAAGCTGATATGGTACATATCCACTGCAATCTATTTCCTTGATTGGTATGCCACCGTCTTCACTGAACACTTGTATCGCCATTGCCAGCCAGTAGCTGACGTATATGTTCCCCTGACCATCGACGTCAATGTCCCCTTGACCCCCTTCCTGCCAAGACATTGTCTCGAATGTCGTGCTCTGTCTTTCTAGCTCTTGAGTGTACACCATGATATTGTTATCTCTATCTCTCACAACAAAACGCCCATCGGGAAACCTAGCAAGAGCCGACACTTGTATGTTCTCCAGGATCTTCTCCTGTGCACCGTTTCTGTTGAAAATTTGAATGCCCCCGTTTCTGAATCCCAAGGCGACTCTTTCGTTGGGCATCATCACCAGGCCTGCCACTTTATCATTCTCAACAGGGACTTCAGTGACAAACCTTGCTTTGTCCGTTGTTGTGCAATCTGTTCCTTGAAGAATACCCATGTCCATCTCGCTTTGACCTGGAAGACGCATGAATTTCACATTGGCAGAGTCCTCTGCAATTGCCTGTGCCTCTGAAGCATCCGGTTCGTCTTGATCTAGCAGGGTCAGTAACGCAATGCATGCACTCTCATGGACAGCCAAAGCCTCGCCTTCCAACAGCATCATCGCACCTCCAGATATCTTCTCAAAGGCACTAGAGATTCGCGAAACCATATCACCGCTGGACTCTCTCATTATACTCAACTTCGAAATACGGTCATGTTTATAGTGAAGACATTTCTCGATGAGCTCATCGTTCCTTCCGGTCAGTCTCTGGAGGACGTCATTGAATGCCTCTTCGATGGCGTTCTTAGCTCGATTAAGATCGATGTTAACAGCGTCCTCGACATCATTGATAAGCGAGACATATTCAAGAAGCATGTTCAACCTAGCCTCCACACGTTCCTTCAAGGAGTCGTTTTTCTTCTCCAAGCTTTTGACCGCAGTCTGGATGCCCACGTTCGGTTGCAAGCTGGATAGATCCCCTTCCTCCAGGCAAGTCACGTGACGGCAGAGTGGACAATCCACAGAGTTGAAATCGGCCTGCTTGGTTTGATACAGACGGAGCAAGCATGCCATGCAGAAAGTATGGGAGCAATCTAGATTCCTCGGGTCGATAAGTAACTCGCAGCAGATGGCACACTCCAGCTCGGCCGGTGTTGCCTGACATGCCGACGCCATTCTGGACCGCTCCAAGATACAGGAAGTCTATTAAAAGAAGGGACACAGAGAGAGAAAACAAAATTAGAAATGTGAAGGTGGTGGGGAATTATGATAGCTAATAAAAACACAGTACGTTTATGTACATATTCTCAAGTGCTTTCAGGTAGTGAGATAGTTTCTTAAAACCTTTCATTACTTGCCAACCGACCGAATTTTCCACCGAATTGTTCAATCAGGAAGTTTTATCCCTAAGTTGGATTTCATTAGGGACTTTTAGATGCTGCACGACGAGGACATGGACTGCCCTTTTAAGGCAATGTGACGTCCTTTTAAGGCACTGGTAGTGACGTCACATTGCCTTAAAAAAGGGCAGTCCGCGTTCTCGTCGTGCAGAATCTAAAAGTCCCTAATGTCGCAAACAGAATACTCTTTGCGAACACCATCAATGTTGAACTTGACAACCAGTGAACTTCATGAAAAATACTCAATACACCGACAACTGAAAGAACATGATAAGAATTCAGAAAATGGGGCATCCTCTATATTGTACTAGAAGTGAAAGTGAAAGACAATAGTCTGATTAGTTTGTCTAATATCAAACAAAGTGACAATCTGTAACATTCCTCACGAACATTTTTGCTCATCCCGTTTTAACATTTTGTGCGTTGAACGGGCATTAGTGTAGTGAAATTATTTGACGATTATAATGGATCAAAAACCTCTTTTTGTTTGTTAGAAGAATATATTGTCTCTTTAAATTATTGCTTCTATTACTCCTTTTAGAGTGCATTGTAGAAAATAATTCACTAATGCTATACCATGTACTTTGTACTCTGTAAATTGAACAATTTCAACTATCGGCTGCATTTTTATCTCAATAAACCCATTCACTACTATACAATACGAAATTCCTCGCTTCGTTTTTTTGTTCACTCTTTGTTCTCAGCTAATTGTTTTCTTTCTCTCAAGTCAACTTAACGTCACGTAACTGAAATGTCGTTAGATAGTGTTCCATTTCAGTGTAGTCCTATACAAATGCTTTCTATACGATTAGATTAAGTTGAATCGGTCTAGTCTTGATGTTCTCTTTCCTATACAAATTTGATGCATGTTTCGGCATACATGTAGCGTCATAATACAAAGTACGTGTAATATAGGCTAAGCCCAGGTCTAGTTGGGAATCACAATCAAACTGCATACTACATCATAACTTCTCTCTAACCAAACATGTATTCACTCAACTCAGTATTAGGTACATGGCAAGACCATTTGTATCATCCTATATCTGTTTATCACGATATTCAACAGCTAATAGGCAATTTTCGTAATGTAACCAAATGTATTGCATACGTCTTTGTGAAGTGCCTCAATACAAGCTATTTCATTCACCTGATAAGACTAATAGTATTTCAATAGTCAGAATGCAAACTGCATATATTAAGTGTTGCTAGGTAGGTCAAGCCATGTTTGTCCAACCTGGCAACAACTAATGTATGCAGTTCGGATTCTGTCTATTGAAATACTATTATTCTTTGCAGGTGAATGAAATAAGATGTATTGAGGCACTTCACAAAGACTTAGGCCTATGCATTAAATTTGGTTACATTACGAAAATGGCCTATTTCGAGGGCCTCGACATGCCTTTAAAAATGCATCAACTTTACAATACCGTTCAATAATAGGCTATCATTAATGCATGCAAATAACTCAATCAGTTGCCAAAAGGAATGCTAAATACACTGCACGTAATTTAGGCTGTAATAATTAAGCCAACATTATTTTTTGAAATGGCTTTCTTTTCCAACATGTTTGTGCCTTTACGTGGAATATATTTAGGTCTATAAAATTGTAGTCATCATTTTCTTTGAGTCACGTTCAATCACATGACAAACGAACCGTGGTGTAGTTCTCACGACTGTCTTTTTCTTCGCGGCTACCATACAAAATACAAAAGGGTGGTTCTATTATTAAGTATATATCTCTATGTTCTATCCATACCAAAGTTATCATAATACACATACATATTATGCATAGGCAATATTTTTCAATAATCATACTTACATCATAAAAGCTCACTCGAGAACTATTGACAATTCCCCCATAAAGAGAGCAGACTTTAGATGTCAGGTACAGCTGCTAGTTGTATAGGCCTACACGCCATGTAGCGTACACATTTCCTGGCCTGAATTTGAAAAGAACAAAGTAGTTTCCTCCAGAACATACACAAGCCTAGAACATTGAAAGATCACAAAGAAATTACCAGTAATTACTGCTACAATAGAGAGAATTCCATAACAGACACTACTTGTAGATTTGAATGTTGGCCTGGTGATATCTAGTCACTATAAGTAATCGTCTATACAAGGAAATGAGACTATAACACGAGACGACAAGTAGGCCTACAATCAGACACTCTAAGCAATGTTGATTATTGTACTTTGGACTGCATATGGCCGGGTTTTCCCCGACATGACAGTGACAATGAAAATCAAGTGATCTGGAGAAATATGCAAACGTAGTGGCATAGCAAGTAATTTTAACTAAACAGAGACTTTCGACTTCGTCCATTTTTCGGAGGGGTGCACAATCATTGGAGTCACATTACATTCGATTTACCCAGTAATGGACCTTGAAGGGGTGACTAGCTGTCCCAGTAATCGGCATCCTTCGCCCATGCATGTACAAAAGAATCGCATAGTTTTTTTTTTGTCGCATTTAATTCATTTTTTAAAGTTCACTAATACGTTGATGAATATTGCAAGTTAATGCTTAAGTTGATATTAAGCCATTTAAACAGAAGGGGGGAGAGAAAAGATCTGTTATTAGCACGTATGCTCATTTTATACATGTTTAATAGGACTTAACGATCGAGTTCGAATATTCTCAAAGCAAAAACAAATCTTAGGCATGGAATACATAAAGCCCCTAGTAACTTACAACAAGTAGACCTAGATAAACTAATAACTGTACATCATAAGCATTAAAATGCATACTATAATTAATACTTCATATCCTCATATCTAAAATGGTTCATTGAGAATAAATATATTTCCCCACGGCAATTGCTCCCTTTTATAGTAGCCTATAGTTGAAAAGAGTCTGGGTAGAACTACTATTCAAGAAAATCAAGCTTAGATTGTCGCGTATGCCCCACTTAATCAGATTCGGGGGGGGGGGGGCAATGAGATGGCATATACAGACCGTATGACAGTAATAAAGATAAAATCTTGTATATTTAAATACGCCCCCCCCCCCCCCCCCCCCTTTCCCTCCACTTCCCGCCTAGTGTCCGCCCCCTGTTCGTCAATTTCTGGATTTGCCACTATTAGTCTCGGAACAAATTCAAACCCTCTCACTTGTTTTTACCCCGTTATTCTCTTATCTGCGAAGAAAATTAATTTACACCCCCCGAAATTACATATTTTGCTCACTTTCGCCCCCATCAAAGGTGATTCTTTCGCAATATCTGTGCAGAGAAGAGGATGTAGCCAGGAAACTTGCGCAAGTTTTCCTGGATCAAATTACTGATATAGATTTCAAAGTTGGCGGAGGTCCGATTAAGACACAGTATGAAAATCACGTTATTACCAAAAAGTATTTGTATCGCCCTCTTTTGAGATAAGAAAGTCAACCATATAATATTAATATGTATTGTGATAAATCAAATATCATTCTAATGCGTGTCTGTCTATTCAGCTTTATTTGTTCCCATGAAGAAGAAAAAATAATATCATCCGGCCCATCCCCTCCGCCTCTTTCTCTTTCTTTCTGTCTCCTCGGCATTTTGGTATATTTATTTTCTCCCCTACATTCTCTGTATCATTTACATCTTTCTTTTACTAATATAATACCTGCTTTTAACGCCCCCCCCCCCCAAAAAAAAAAATCTCTTTCTCTCTCCCTCTCTCTCTCTCTCTCTCTCTCCTTCTCTTCGGTCTCTGTCTGTCTCTTTCTGTCTCTCTCTCTCTCTCTCTCTCTTATGTTTATCTCCAATTGCCTCACCCTTTTTAAAAACTCGCTTAGCTCCTGCTTATTCCTGTGAGGAATATGTCTGACTACCTCCCTTTATCTGCAAACTTGACACCTACAGAATTTAGATAATTTTCGTTGTCACTCTCTTTCCATCGGAAAAATCCACTTCTTCTTTATATATTTCCCTTTTTCCTTTATTCATCTCCAAAACAATATAAATCTACATAAATATGTAATCATCATTCTGTTCTGGACAATCCCTTCTATTAATTTTCATTTCTGCCTTCCTTGAATGGCGTATCCAGGATAGGATGGAGCCGCGGCGAAGCCCCCCCCCCCCCCCTTCCCCATTTCACCCTTGAAGGCCCAAAGACAAAAATAAACAATAACAAATAATGGATCTGTGGCACATGGGACTCTTCATTCCACCCCACCCATCTCCGGTCTGGCAAGAATTATACTCTCCTGCTAATATCAATTATTTCTGGATTTCTGAATATGCTGTGTGCATCTGAGTAACTCATAGATATCATGATAACATTTCCTTGCTCATGTTTCGTCTGTTTTCCCCCTTCTTCCTACTACCCCCATCTGCAAAACTCTCATCCCAATCCACCTCTCCCATGTATCATTCACAATTTTCCCCACCTGATGGGAGCGGTAACAAGCAGTGTCTTCTTCGTGAATGAGACTCCTAATGCTATCAGGTTTATGTCATCGGTAATTTTCGAGTTTCTCCGCTGATACAGCGTGACTCATTAACTGATCTAGCAGCGGTCTAATGAAGATACCGACTGCCACCTGATGAGACACGCACGCGTCATGTATGGTAGTGTCGAAGAGAGCTTTCCAGGCTCAAACTTTGATATCAAATTAATTTCGCATGATTCCTATTCCGTTTGTCTGTGTCTCTCTTTTTTATTCATGGGCCTACATTGCATTGTTACATTTCCTTTGTCTCCAACATGCATGATATCAGCTGTTTTTTGTTTTTTTATATAGGCCTATATCATGTATTAGCTGATATTTGATATAATTTAACGTGATATAAATTCAATCAAACAAACTACATATAGACCTCTCTCTCTCTCTATTTCTCTCTCTCTCTCTCTCTCTCTCTTTACATCTTCAATCAGCATCGCCATTCAGGTGTAATAATTTCGTTACTCCAACTAAATGATATATCAGTGTTTTCAAAAGCCATTCTTCATTAATTTCCCCACTACGTTCTCTCCGTCTTATAAACGCTCAAAACCAACAAATTTATATTTCTAAGATGATACATTAGATAATTTCTAAGAAAGCGTTTTGTTCTCATCCACTTTATTGCAATGTTTATGCAAATATTGATATTCCACCCCCATTACAATGCTCCTATTTAAAGATTGTTTATATTCAGTGGTCTTGAAAAGGGAATAAAGATGTGTTTTTCTGTTATGATAAAATGAGATAATTAAACCTATAATCGAACCCCTCGTAGCCTTATTTTCTTTCTTAAAATAAGGATTACCAGGCTTAAATCTATTCATTACCATCATCATGATCGCTTCTCTCATGCGCTGAATTTAGCGACTGAATCCAAATCAACTACGGTATCGTGGAGGGTTACAGACTCATTAATAGCTTAATCCAGCTACCGAAAGATTTCTCGCTCATGTTTCTACTTGGGGATTTACTCATGAAAATGAGCGGGTTAACTTACCTGGTACCAATACACCGAGCTTAGCCGAGTCTCGCGGTAAGCATCGCGCACTGATCCCTGTTTGGTCTTCTTTTACAAAATGGCGCCGCCATTAAGGGGGGGGGGGGGGGGCAGGAAGGAATTATTCTCCCGTAGCTTTGTTTTTGTTGTGATGGATGTTGTCTGTTGATGCCTTAGAGAAGACATTATTAAGATATTGGCCAACACCTCCTCCCCCCCCCCCCCCCCCCAACAAAAAAGAACGAACCCTCTATTATAGAAAATAAAATGCCAAATAAACGAATTAATGAATAAGTATGTAAATACATAAATAAATATATAAATAAATACATAAATCAAATGAATGAAAAATGAATGAATAATTAAACACTTTAATACATTATGGAAATTAATAAACGAACAAATGAGTGATTAGATACATAAATTCATTAATAAAATTGAAGAAAAAAACAGATTACATAGATTCTGTGTTGTTAGGTTGGACAAGCAATAATGTTTGTCCTACCTAGCAACAATTAATGTATGCAATTTGCATTATGACTATTGAAATACAATTATTCGTAACAGGTAAATAATATATTTTGTATTACAGCACTTAACAAAGATTTATTCATTAAATTTGAATACATTACAAAAATGGTCTATTTTATCATGTCCACTGTGAAAATTGATGATGACGACGGTGATAAAGATGATGATGATGATGATGATAATAAAGAAGATTATTAGTTATGTTAAAACATTAAATAGAAGGATTGTATAGAGATAAAGTGATTGATATAACATTCTTTAAGGAAATAAGCAATCCCCTATCTCTCTGGTAGAACGAAAAACCAGACGGTGTCAGATTGAAGTATGCATTCATTGTCTCCTATGTTTTATACTGACGATATTAATATGAAATAGATATGAGATGTTACAAAATTGACTTCTCAGTAATTAGGATATCGATCAAAATGAATGAATCATGATAACGTTTTAAAAAACAATCCACCATACCATTTCCTCCAACAGCCGAAAAACCGAAGATACATCTCGCAATTTTCATGAGTCAGACAGACGACAGATTGCAGTGAAAAATTGCGCATTGCCTTGGCGCGCTTTTCCCGCCACCTCCCTGTCTTAGCCCAACGCCATGAGTCGCCCCTTCGCAGCATCTCAAGGAAATGATGGTGATTAAGGGAGCGAGATCATTTCCTAAGCCAACACGTTATCAACCTGTTAGCATCCTATCCCTTTGTTTCAGACTCGACGTTACGGGACCCAGGGTGACAAAAGTAATTTCAACCGACGTGTGAAAATACAGTCCAACGGCCGACGTACGGTATCGCCAAATAATCACCCCGGGGGCCGTAATGAAAAATCGCACCGATTATTAGGGGCCTTGCCTGGAAAAGTTGATGTATACTATGCATGACTCGGTGGCATTTCGAGATAGTTGTCTGTGGTCATAAAATGCAAGAGCAGGACGATTAAAGCCAGGATTAATATTGATATCTCTCGCGCATCCGAAATTCAACACGTGATTGCTTTCTTGATGATGTCTACCCACACCACCGATATCCAACTAATATTTGTTTTCCTCATCTTTTCTTATTGTAATGTACAACGCAAGAATACAAGATTTTTCTTTATTCAACCTATCTTATAACGTTATCCTTTTGTCACAATATTTTATTTTTTCTAACCTTAATCATTACTATGACAAATCATGAATCAATTAAGTTATCAATATTGAATTTTGAAATCACATTTGTTCCAGTTTGGATACTTTTATTGACACCGAAAGGGGTATGTAATTAATGCCTCCAATATTTTCAAATAATGGAAGAGGTACAGATTACACCCCCCCCCCTCCCACCACCAACACCACCACCACCACCCCCCCCCCCCCGAATCACAGTTATATAAGGTTTGATGGTTCAATTCAATTATTACCCATTTGTCTAACAAATGCAAAGTTCCACGCAGCTTTGATGCCAAGTCGGTGCATAATATCCTTTGGTAATATTGTAATATTATCCCGAGATATAGGTCTTGAAACCGTAGGTCGTAGTTGATTGCCTTTTATGCATAAATGTGTTCGCGCCAGTATTAGCAGTTGGATAGTTAAAAGGAATATCAACAGCTTTACATCTTATTGTGATAGTACTTCCATGAACAGGCGCTGATAGGGGAATGGGGGGGGGGGGGGCAAGTAGGTCATGACCGCCCCCCCCCTCCTCCAGAGGAGTCATGTCAGTGATCACTCGATTTGTTTATAGAGAGCAGGGGTCAAGATTTAGGCCCCTATACCTTTACCCCTATCCGTTGTGTTTGTGATTTTGTGTGTCACCCCCTTTCCCGTATGTGCTTCCCCCTCCTGCTCACAGTCTGACTACGCTGGGGCTACAAAAGAAAGGTTGGACATCCCTGTGATACCTTGCTTCAATAATCGGTATATATTCTTCACCGAAATGTGCATTCGTTTACATTGTTACAAAAGATATGTGAATTTACATTTAAATTTAAATTTACACATACAAGACACAATAGATTTACTGTCTTGGCAATGCACCTATTTCCACCAGCTTGAATTCAAACCTACCCAATTACATCACACACTACTCTACCGATATTGTATATCATCAGATCATGGTTTATAAAAAAGAAAAAATGTATAATGCCACGTGACCCTTTAACTGAACATGACGATGTCTAAAACGAGCGTTCACGTATTCCATGTTAACTTGATTACACTGTGTGCATCATTGGGGTGTTGAAAAAGTAGCAAGACTTATTACTCACAAGATCGTGCCTCGCATACAGTTTCATCACAAGAACAACAATCAGTGTTTTCCCATGCAATATCCGTGAATTTTAATCTCCCTTCTCTATTTTAATGAAATCTTCCATCTTTTCGTCCACTAGACGTTGCATTCTTTAAGTTAATTAGAGGTAAACAGGATTACCGGTTTGTTTTTGGCTGCGTGGAGGAGAAAGAGATTGGTAAAAAGCGCGCCAATATCAAGAGGGCCCCGCCCTATAGCGCCACCTGTTCCATTGCAGTATAGATCAACATGCCCCTGAATCGCGGGCCAGCCAACCCATGGTAAATTGGCAACTCCGCCAACACCGTTTCACTGCACACTGATTACAGCTTATCAAATTAATTTCACGTCTTAAAAGCGGGCATATGGGCAGTGGAAACAGAAATAGATATTAATTCTCCGTCTTGGGCTTGGGCGTTGCGTCAGGGGGCTGGGATAATGCCCGTGCTAAGAGGCTTAATGTGTGAATAATTATTTTACCTGATGAACGCATAATCGCTGATGATGAAATTGGAACTAGGTTGAGCATTTAGGTGAAAAGAAACCCATCCCTTAGAGTGTCTCTTGGCTGTTTTCTTTCTCTCTTAAGCTGATGTCTTGTATTTTTGGTGGGTGGAATTTAATTACAGGAAAGTGCATTAACCGTGGATCGGAGTTCTTGGTCAGTGCGATTCAAGGTATGTTAGATTCCCCAGAAGAGCTGGGGAGCGACCGGGGCGAGAGGGAGGTGCGAAAGCTTGTGTGATGGCCCATGAAGATTGGTCATGGTGCATTAAAGACGGATTGGGGGAGTATAGGATGGGGTTAAAGGGGGGCAACTTTCACGTTTGCAATGATCTCATCTACTATACCCCCCCCCCTTCCTCCTAATTGAGCTGCACTTTCGGGGAGGAAATTGAAAAATAAAAAATGAGGAGTTACATGAACGCTCTAAGCTAGCTTTGAGTTCTCGCTATAATTCATGTTGTTACTTAGAGCAGTAACAGTTGGAGCTCTATGTATTTTATTGTCCTTTAACCTGTTAGTCCAAGTTGATCTACTTTATAATTTCCAGGCATTGGGCTTCATCTTTATTCCTACATTATAGTTTTCGTTGCACTGTTGTTCGACTGCTTCAGGTTTAAATGCACCAAGACACATAAGTTAAATGAAAATACATAATGTGATACAAAGTGTTGATAATGGAATTTCTTTCGAGTAACGTTTGGGTATGCGGAGTAACCACGGTCCTCTTGAATACGCGAAGTGAAATAACTAGGTAAACAAGATTTTGCGTCTAAATTCTCCTCTATCCTGTCGTGAAACTAAAGTTATTTGGTTTCATTTACTGGAGCATTTTGTTACACGCATGTGGTTAATGCTATTCTACTTTTAAACAATTTTCAATCTTTAATACTAATTCATATTTACATTGTTTCGTTTTTCTTCAAATAAATACCGAATACCGAGTTCCTGTTTGGCATCACACAAAGAGATAAGAAAGAGGAATATGTATATTTGCCAATTTATGATACAGTAAAGGGGAAAAGAAGAACGGTATTTGAGATGGAAGAAAATGAAGAGAGGGAGGGGGCAGGGGTGAAATACCGAAATATGACGTTCGTGTATAACAGAAGATACAACACACTTGACATTACAAGACATAGTGTGCGTCTTTAAAAGAGGATGATGAAGTATTTGGAAATTAATTTATCGCTTAAGATTATGTATTTCACCACTCTCAGGGGATAATACCTGTATGATTAATGTATACGCGTAATCGCCAAATCATATAGAAGACATTGTATTTCATAAACAGCCATAATGTCTTCATTGTAAACAGCAGTGAGCAAGAATTACTTGAAAGTAGCTATTGTTCTTCCGCTAGATACAAAATACTCGGTTGATCATTATGATCGAAAAACTGTTGCTGTTGTTGTAGTTGTTGGGTTTTTAAGCTGTCCAATCTGAAACGATTATTTCCGCCTGGCAATACTGTTTTTCGAGTTATTCATCAATGATGATTAGATGGCGCTGTGTAGTTCTTCCTTCTTATATAGGGCATTGTCTTCACTAAACTCATTGAGGGGTGGAAAGTACTTCTGTGGCCATAAAAACCTGGCTTGGTCACGTCTTTCGAGTTAAATTCGCGATATAACTCCGTTGTGCTCTCCGCCCAGCCCAAGAAGACATTTCCCGGTTGACTGGATTCCGGTTTAAAAGCGCGCGAAAAAGAAGAAGAAAGTGATGCGATCCGGCTCATGGAAGAAACCCGATCATCGCGCGCGCACCAAGGCAACAGATGGTACTGCTATGTGTCACTGATCCCGCAGTGATGAGCACCAAATAATGATGGGAGATGCCCGGTCATCACGGTGACGACGACGAGGATAGTAATACCGATGGTGATGATGATGATGATGATGCCGATGGCGACTGTGAGAATATTAATATTATTGTAATTTTTATTATGATTATGACGATTTCAACAACGAAGACAGTATTGAGAATCATGTCTGACGACACTGATGATGAAGACGTTTTTTTTCTAGAGAGAGAAATGACCACGACGACCATGATGATGGTGGGGATTATGACAATGACGTTGACGGTGGTGATGAAAGTGATGATGGAAAAGAGGGTACTGATGACGTTAATGACAATGATTATAATGATGATGATGACTGTTAAGACGTCGATGACTGTTAAGACGTCGGTGACAATGCCGGGAAGTAGTAGTTGTATACTCGGATGAAGTCTAACTTCACAAAAACTTTTTTTATTTTTTTTTAACTAAGACAAAAAGAAACACGAAAATCGGACACATTATCTTGATAAGTGAATAAGCTTTAGAGATAAAAATATTTTGGGAGAATATTTTATTGGCCATAACAGACTTAAAGTAAAGATTACTGCGCCTTGAGCATTTGATTGTCAAGTGTATTTGGCGCAATACAAACCGTATGTATTATTATTATTATTACAATGGGCATGAGAAGAATCATGTATTTCGA
This sequence comes from Strongylocentrotus droebachiensis, assembly GCA_035222895.1. Lineage (NCBI taxonomy): Eukaryota > Metazoa > Echinodermata > Echinoidea > Camarodonta > Strongylocentrotidae > Strongylocentrotus > Strongylocentrotus droebachiensis. The sequence goes on from JAVYIG010003858.1 coordinate 167,290, forward strand.
TAGAGAACTGTGTACTGAAGGCTTTTAGCTTGTTCACTCTATTTCTCTATAAGAGGGTGGGGTGGGTGGGGGGGGGGGGGGGTGGGGTGGCGGGGTCCTTTTCTATTCCGTTGTTATTTTACCCGAAGAACAGATAGAAATGATGACGTATCCCGGGAATAGTAATTGATTATATAGAAATGGGGTCGACTGGACGCCATTTTCATCCATTTCCTCGCGTGCTTTCTTCATTTTATCTTCTGGGTTTAAATGTTATCGATGACTGAGAAAAATGACAAGACTTTTAAATATGAATTCGTATAATAGTAAAATTGAGTCAATTATAATTATGAATATATATGCTGTTTACATAATACAATTCTATTCTTTTAGCATTTGTTTATTGATACATCAGTGAGAGATGCGATACGATGAATAACAATGATGATGATGGGTGCATGTACACTGTCGCTCATAATATGGAATATTTTTGTTTTACTCCAATTTATGGAAATATTTTTAAAATAATTTAAAAATAATAGATCTAAATAATAGTATACATTCTCAGATTTTATTGAATAATAATTTGACAATGTGTGTTTTGCGTGACTGCTAAAGCATGTGTATGCTTCTATGCTTATCAAATAGGGGACCTACGCCCTTAAGTCATAAATAACAGTAATGAGGATTAATGCCCCACAAAAGGGCACTAATATTCCACCTATAGGAGCGACAGTGTATATGATAAACTCATCTCTTGGTCATTGTGTCGAAAGTAAGTCACAACAGTGTATACGTGATCATACGGGGACAATTTTGAAGAAAATATCTTTAAAAGTACTTTTACCCTTTCTGTCATATAGAAATACCAAGAGAGCATTGTCTGCTACGGTCTGCATTGTTATTTCCTCGAATGGGATCTATTTACAAGCGTTACGCATCATGCTTAGTCCCGTAACGAGATTTCTTGTTTTTCGCGCGGAAAATGAAATTCGCCGGGCAATTTCGGGCATTCATAATGATGAAAGCGATGTGAAATAACAAGATTTGCGGGGCGAGAGAAATAAGCACGAGAGAAAATGATGGTGAGGTGTTTAAGGCAGTACATAAAAGCAAGGTGCAATATGATATGGGCTACTAGACGGGGTATGTAACTGCTTTCTTAACAAGATTTGGGGGATGAAGCTGGCAGGAGGATTTGAGGCAAGGTTATTGCGTATTTTTCCGGCTTTGTGGACGGCGGTCATCTGTACTTGTGGATCTCGCATGACCAAATCCCCCGTAAACCTGTTGAAGATTGGCGCGAAAATGCAATAACCGTCAGATATTAATGTAACACCGGGGAACGTTATAAAAGTGCGGCGATATAAGATGAAAGAATGCTAGAGATTCAACCCATGCCGCTTTCGTACCGCGAAAAAAATGATAAATTCTAAATTTCATGGAAGCGATGAAACTGTTACCAAGAAATTTAGGCAGATGGTGGTATTTTTATTTTCAAATGCGCACCGAGCAAAGAATTGCAGCTTATAATATGTGATCCTATTATAAGATGACTACATCCATATATGAATAATCAAGATGCCAACTTGGGAAAAGGATAAACCTCGCGTAACAAGATAAATGAATTCATAAACGAAAAACGAACATTTGATTGAATACGCAATTAGATGCGCTATACACAGAGGTATACGTCTTTTTAACAAGATGGTAAAGTGATGGGGAATAAAATGATCGACAAATAGATTTCTTGTGACTAAATATATGTCTCAATAATCATTGTTTATTGTATGTTTTGTTTCTACTGCCAAAACCACTGGTTGCTTACCCTGCAATGAAGGGAAGTGAAGCTCTTGGATAGAGCCGAATCTTTTTCTTAACTATGTTTCTTACCCTTGATTCTCTATTAAAGGGGCTTTGTAACATTGTTCAGATGGGAGAAAATGGTGCTAAGGTAGTGACTTCAATGCTAGATGCACAATTAAAGATAATCTGAAAGTTTGAGAGAAAACAGACCATTATAAATGATACAAATTGGGGAAAACTGATCTGATCGATTCCTTAATTATCCCAACTATATTATCACAAATTTAATTACATTTTATATAGGTGAATGTAAATCATCACAAAGCAATGTATTGGCTCTGTATGCCATTCCAGACAATACAGTGTTGAAAGATTTGAAAAGCCTGGCTTGCGTCTTTTTTTTCAAGAAAAAACGGTTGGGAGAATTCAAATATGGTTTGGGAGTATTTACTGTTAGAGAATATAAGAGGTAACATTTTATACAAAAATTGCGCAGTTTTTTCATCAACCTTCAACAATGTTACCGAGTCACTTTAAGGCTGAAATGACCTTTCAGGTTTTAGACCACTTTTTGAAGTGTCACCTTTTCCTAATATAAAAACGCTGGACAAAATATTTGCGGTGACGGCAAGAGGCTTTATTTTATGAAAGTCTGAGATGATATTGCAATCAATCTGATATTTCTAGCGATCGAGAATAAGGGTAAAAAGACAAGGACCCCGTGCTATTTTGCTATTGACCATGAAATACAGTGATCAAGTTATCAACAATCAATCGTACAATCGATACAATGTATTGCTATGCTTTGTGTTTACAGGGCTCTCCTGAAAATAGATGATATTTATAAAAAAAATCATTATGAATACATCAACAATTTAGAACGATCGAACGCGGTGAAATCCTGAGAATATAACTCGACAGTATACTGTGAGAAGACGTTATAAAATGCCAACAGTGAGCTAATGCAGTATCAAAAACGTTGATGGCAGCAAACCAGTTTCGGTGTACAGTCTCGCGTCGCACGAATTCTCTCTGCGACAACTATCTTCATACAAGGGCTGATGCATTTTTGTTTTAAATAAATATTGTATTTTTGTTGTAAATAAAAATAAAAACTAATAATGCTTACTAAAGATCAGTTGAATTACAAATATACTTCACACACACATACACAAAGAAACTTATCCATCTTTATATCATATAATCGGCTCTCCATTCCTTTTCCATCTCTCTTCCAATCACTTGCTCTCTTTCCTTTTCAATAACACTCCCATGACTGTTTACGACCTATTTATAGCGACAACAAGCACAACAACATTCTATACTTTTTTGCAAACACATTTGATAATACATGACATTTTATTTATTATTGTTTTTATATAGTTAATCATAATTGCACATTAAATATATATAGCTGCTCAACACCAAAGAAAAACACATGTATACTATTACAACCATTCATACAAGCCTTTAAAGATACAGGTACAACCAAAAAGTTGTTGACCATACAATCAAAACCAGTGAGTTAAGATATAGATTTATAAAAGCGTTAGACTTTAGAGATATCGTTTACAAATAAAGTCATATTAGAAAAATGAAATTAATAACACAATTGATAATATCAATTATTCATCTTAAGCAGTAATTAAAGTTGAATATCATGATTGTATATTGCATTGACTGTGAACTATATTTTAGATATATCCCTCCTTTCATCGGTGAATGGTAACGTTGATGAAATACAGAGGAAACGGAGTAATAAATGAAATGAAAGATAACATTTTGAAATATACTAAGTAAAACCATTTTTCAAAAGATGATTTAGTCTAAAGAATATTTCATACCATGCCACCCGAGAGTTAATGCCAAGAAATAAATATTGCAAGGTTAAGCCTGAAACTGTTAAAACTTAGAAGTGCAGAGTTTATAGGCATTCGTATAGAAAATATACTAACCTTTACAAATTCTGTCAGACTGGCTAAAAGTTTTGAAGTTCAAAATATCTTTCATACTCTCCCTAAAAATTATTTAAGAAAAAAAAGATGGGACGGATGAAGTACACCATATAATGTGACATATGTATTTAAAGTTTGCATTTATAGGGTTCTTTTGTTAATGGTTGAACTTTCAATGGCTTACTTGCAGATTTCTGCTCATTTTTAATGTATTCAAAGGTTGTATTTTATTTATAGGGTTCTTGTGTTCATGGTTGAACTTTCAATTGCCGACAAGCAGATCTCTTTTCTTTTCTGTTTTCAAAGGACATGTTCTTAAGTAAGTAAATGTCATTACATAGTATTTTCTGTATTCATTTGTAGAATAAATACTTTGATGTTCAAAGTTGGGTATCCTCTTTTATTTTTATTTTATTTTGTTTAATTTTTTTTTTTTTTTGGGGGGGGGGCTAATTTGTTGATGTGTATTGATTTGAGATTATAAACTATTCATGATTTTATTCTCACTAGTCTTAGCCATTTCTTTGCAAGCATTTTTATTACATTCATATAACTTATGATAGTCCTTCTAAGTTTCATTGAGTAAATATTAGATGATATAAGCTAGGGCAGATAGCTGATAAGTGTTGAATACAATATGCATAAGACAAATTATTGTAACATTTCAGATTAATATGGAAGAATTGATGGATGACAGCGATACAATCATAAACACAAATAGCAGCATTAAAATCATGGGAAATGAATTTCAAATGATATATCATCTTTATCCTGTTTCATCTAAATCTAAATACACCTAACTATACAAAAATAAATATAAAGTATTTGTAAATAACAGATTACATTTGTGTGATTCTCTAATTTTAGTCACTGAGGAGAAAGACCGCAACTATAAAGAATGGTAAAGGTTGTCTAATGGAATAAAAGTTGAGTGAGTGGTGAAAATCAATGGATAGTTTTATACCCCAGAGACCATTATAATCAGCGATTGTCATTGTTTAAAAAAAATTATAATCAGTATGGTAATAACACAAAGTAAATTAACAACGATGGATAGTCACAGCAAATGTTCAAATGAACATGTAAACCATTAAAAAATATATATAACTTCCACTCTAATTATTTAAAATTTAAAATTAAAAGAAATGTAAAAGAATATGATGTACAAGCATTATTGTGGAAAAGTACCTGAATTAAACAATTATATTATCCATGCAGGCAAAACTAAATTATACATATCATTGTAGCTCTGCAGAAGGTTGCCACCCGCAAAGTTTATGATTTTCAAATTTCTGTAAAAATATGATAGAGATTTAAAAGGCCTGATTGATGTGATTTTAACTCGTGCGATTGCAACCATCTGACCTTTGAAGAGATAATAGGGACTTTTAGATTTGCGTGGACTGATACGTGTGACGTCCATTCAAGGCAGTGCATTAAAAGGACGTCGATCGTAGCAATCCACGTTGTCGTTGTGCAAATCTAAAAGTCCCTAATGTCTAAGAAAGGTGGACATTGGGCCCATAAAGAGGTTAAATTCCTCATTAATTTGTGGAAGAAGCAGGAGTTTCTTCATGAAGTGCTTGAGTGTAGGCGGAATAAGACTAAGTATAAGTTTATGAGGAAATGGCCAGGAAGATGGCGGAGGCAGGATTTAAACGGACAGGCGATCAAATAAAAAACAAGGTAAAAGCTCTGTCAACAATGTACAAGAAAGAGCAAGTAACCAAGCAAGGTGGTACTGTCAAAAGGCGTCTAGTGACTTTGAGCATTCCGTTACCGCTGGTGTCAAACAAAATGTGAAAGGATTCCGGTCAAGTCTGCCAATGTGTCACCTATTTTTAAGAAAGGTAGTAAGACTGACAGTAAAAACTTTATGCCTAGATCTAGATTATAGCATATCCATCTATATTCTATATACTATGCTTTTTTCATTTATCGAGCTATATTTAAGATTTGTCTACAGATCAATATGGATCTAACAACCGACATTCTTGTCCAATGGGACGATGGAAGTAAAAATGTAGTGGTGCTTGGTGATATGATGTGCAATGAGTCACCACCAATGATGGGATCACAAGTCAGCATGCCTTAGGGGAAAGTGACATGGCATGGGGCTGTGTTGACCATTGCTGACAGTGCTGCATCTTCCACTTCTAACAATGATGGGGAGGAGGAGGAGGAGGAAAATATCCCATTGTAAAAATTGACGATTATTTGATACAAAAGATTGGTATACTTTTTGTTTTCCTTATTTATTTACTCCCCAGTTGTAGACCTTGTAAATGGTGAATATGCAAAATTATTACCCATACAAGGCATTTTAGCTGCTAAATGAAAAGTCGTATTGTGTATGCTGCTCCGAATATGAAACCGGAGCAGGCAATATTTGCCATATTGCCCTCTTCCGGGTTTTCCCCGTAGATCACAGTACTAAATCAGAGGGCAATTTCCTGCCATATTCCACTCTTTCTTGTCAGTGCGCTTTTATTAAAGTGCATACGCGCAGTATTGTGTAGGCGTTAACGAGTACGCGTGGTAACAATCATTGTTACGTGCATATGCAAATTATGTCATTCTCTCGTGGCTTTTGGTAGAGGCAAGACTTATTTTGGACAATCAAAAATCTATATTCACTATGATCAATTTTATTATCGACTCCTCGCGACTTTGTTTGTACGTTTGAGCTAGTCTAGTTCAGTGTTGTAATTTGAAGAGAGACCGGCATGCCGATAGCTAAGGCTAAGACCATTAAGAGGAAGACAAGTACCACTTTAAAGGTGATTGAGTCGGGGCGACATGAGCGGCCCTGTGGACAAGGTAGGCCTAGTGCTATACCACCAGCTACTAGTAGTTCCGCAGGCCGAGCGGACCGAAATGACCAAGGCCAAGTCCTCGTTTTGTTGCAGAAACAAAACAGGGACAGCTTCCTTTCCAGTAAGCCTAACGATTATACTACTGGAACCATGTTCCAGTTGTTGCCCGCCACAGGCGACTTTCAGTTCCAACCTCAGCCTAGGCAGCAGAGGATTACAAGCATCGAGCAGTGGACCTCTGTGTTTCTAGTCTATATTTCAATCTACCTGGAGAGGCATCCAGGACGGGCGCTAGAGTTATTAAAGTACATGGATATGGTGAGGGGGCGGCTCGTAACAATCGGGTATATGGGTGGAGGGACTATGATGTCCAAATTCGTCTCCGTCAGGCATGAAGACCAGGCCGATCATGGGCGAACATCGGCGGGGAGCTTCGGCTGTTGTTAGTTGCTGGCGGCAGGCTGAGGAGCTCTTCCTTCGCCAATTTCAAGGTAGCATGCAACGCCCGCAGACGCGGGTAAGAGAATTCAGAAATATCGGTTTCCCCTCCCATGGCCGGAGCAACCCGTCAATTGGCTCTCTCACTTCAAACAAGGCGAGGCGAGGGGAGACGAAGAGGACGTGCTTTGCCTTCAACAGGGGAAACTGCTCCTGGGGAGGAAAAAGATGCATCTTCGCCCACAGATGATCTTGATGTCAGGCATTCATATCTTTAACAGTTTAACATCACTTTTAATAATATTGAAGTTGGTGGTTCTTGAAGAGGTATTTTATCATTGGGGGAAATTTAAAAGATGTTTGAACTGTACTTACTTCAGGAATGCATTGTGAAAAAGAGCATATAATCTTCAATCAGGTTTTTCTTGAAACTGTGTTTTTCATGCACACAGGCATTCAAACACTGTTGCCGGGCACACAAGGATATATAGTGAAACAAATACAAGCATTAGTAATGACTAACATAACACTTATTTTGTGCATCCCCCAATAACCATAAAGAGTGCACGATTCTTTGGACACAGGTTAATACAGATGCCCGAATACCCTGTAACTGTTCCAAAAACCTTTCTCCATTGCGAAAATTGGCTATTTAAGCTGTGCACATCGCATATCATGAAGCTAATCCTACCATGCAGTCATCCATTGCCAGTGCATGGCAGCCTCATATGGCCAATACACCTGTACTTCATATGATTGAGCGGCAGATGAACATTTTATAGCTTTCTAAAGGGCATTACATTTAGAGTCATGCCAGAGCCCCGTCTTACAAAGAGTTGATATTAATCCTAACTTATTTGCGATTGATATCAATCACAACTATGTACATATTAAAGAGATTGCAAACCTGCAATTTATTAGATAACTTGTGATTGATTTGGATCAATCGCAACGCTTTGTAGAGAGGTCCCAGGTCATTCACATCGCCCGACAAGTATTCAAACCACTTGACTATGACATCTCATCAGATGGAACAATACATATGGCAAGATGATGGAAAAGGTAACATCATAATGATTACTCTGACATCAAATATCCGTTGTAGTAGCCACCTGTATAGAAAGACCACCTGTCTATGATGACCACATTTTTTTTGTTTCACTTGGATGTGGTTTCTCATTGAAACCTGTACTATTAAAAGGAACATGTACATAAAGACCACCTGCCTACAAAGACCATTTTCATGTTGCTCTTGAGTGGTCTTTACATACAGGTTTCACTGTACTATGACTTTGACAGCTCCTCTGTGCTGCCTAGTTTGAGGACGTAACTCAGCGCTGTCTGGCAGGTCGTTAAGCAGTAACCCTCTTCACCAAATAAATACCTGTGAAGAACAAAAACACAAAAGATGGAAACACAATTAGAATTCAATCTTTTGTTTTTATTTTGGAATTCATCTAATTTTCAAATATTCTACAAAATAAATCCTATAAACCAGGCTACACAAAATATATGAATATGTATTTTTTCTTCGGTGAGAACAGTTTCAATCAATATAGAAGAAGAAGAAGAAAAAAGGGTGGGGTAATTGTTTGTCTGTTTCTGTTATAAGGATAATCTTGAAGTGGATAGTTCAATAGTCTTGGAAACACTAGACAGTTTACTACTGCTTTTAGACAAGTCGTTCATATTTGATAACCGTATGTGTATATTTACTTAATCCATTGACTGAGTTCTCTTACTCTCATCTGCTTAGTACACAGGGGCGTATGCAGGGGGGGGGGGTTTTGGGGTTCAAACCCCCCCCCCCCTTTGGTATTTTTATGTATGTAAACCCCCCTAAAAAAACCTAAAACCCCCCCCCTTTTTTTTTTTTTTTTTTTTTTTTTTTTTATTATTAAAAAAAAAAAAAAAAAAAATTATACCCACGGCTAACCTAGATAAGGTGACCTTACCCCCCCCCCCCCCCAACGACAAAAAATGTCAAATTTTGAAATTTCGAGACCAAAAAAAAAAAAAATGGGTCCACTTAGCCCCCCCCCCCCCCCCCCCCACTGAGCGACTTTTCGGCCGGCGCGATTTTCAAATTTTCGGGAGCAAAATATTTTAAAACCCCCCCCTTGGAAAAATCCTGCGTACGCCCCTGTTAGTACATAACGAATGGGTTAACATTAAGCTTGATTTTATTAATCCATTCAGCCCAAAATACTGGTACCAGTAATGGAAGGGACAAGCATGCACTTTCAATATATCTGCAATAACAGAAACTGAAACATGAAAGAAAGATTACCGACAGTCCTTTTCAGGACTCCCCAATCCTCCCTTCTCTCTCACATGGTGCAACTGTAAACCTCTTGTATATCTACATCCCCATGCAAGCCTATACTTATAAGCAGCATCTAATGATTTCAGTTGTTTTCAATAGGAGGAGGCGCGATAGCTCAGTCGGTAGAGCATTGGTCTCGTTATCCGTTGATCCGGGTTCGAAACCAAGTCGATGCACTAGTGCCCTTTGGTAAGGCATTAATCCTCATTACCAGGTCCCTCAGAGAGGACCTTAAGCCGTCGGTCATCTGGTTGCTTACTAATAAGCATTTATTGCTTTCTTAGCTGTCAGGTAAAATTACCACCACTATCACTGTCATAGTTTTACGGCTTACCCTTCATGGATGAACTCCTCCATAGCACTACATTCTGACACAATCTGAGGAAGAGATGATCTCATGATGACATAACTCAAGATTGGTAGCAGATCATCACAACCACTATAGGGAGGAGAGATAAATGATGGATAGAGATTAATCTTCATAAATGAATAAACTCCTCAATAGCATACCTGCCAACATTTGAAAATGAGAATTAAGAATTTTTAGCACGGTATGTCTTCGAAAATAAGAAATCTGTACCCTTAACAGGCGTTCGCAAATGCAGTGGCAGTGTAACTGGCAATACGCGGTAAATATGTGCAAAAAAGCGAATACAAATTCGCTGCTCAATCATGCAGCCCTTCAACGCACGCAATACGTGAACTCTCACATCGAGGCATATGATAAAACAAGCTTAATTAGGCTAAAGCAATACACAAAAAAACAAAAAACAACCAAACAAACAAAACAAAACAAATTGAAATTTTGAAAATCCGGGATATCCCGCATTTTTGGGGTCCTAAAAATCCTGAAAAACAGGATATTTCGGATTATTCAGGAGGGTTGGCAGGTATGCAATAGCACTACATTCTGACACAATCTGAGGAAGAGATGATCTCATAATGACATAACTCAAGATTGGTAGCAGATCATCACAACCACTACAGGGAGGAGAGATAAATGATGGATAGAGATTAATCTTTATTAATGAATAAACTCCTCAATAGCACTACATTCTGACACAATCTGAGGAAGAGATGATCTCATGATGACATAACTCAAGATTGGTAGCAGATCATCACAACCACTACAGGGAGGAGAGATAAATGATGGATAGAGATTAATCTTTATTAATGAATAAACTCCTCAATAGCACTACATTCTGACACAATCTGAGGAAGAGATGATCTCATGATGACATAACTCAAGATTGGTAGCAGATCATCACAACCACTGCAGGGAGGAGAGATAAATGATTGAGAAAGGTTAATCCATTGCCAACAATGAGTGGTTCTGGTACTCAACCTAGGAGGACAAAAGGAATGGGGCATGGTATCATGCTCCTGTAATCTAGCTTACAATAGAAGTTACAAACTGATTCAGCCGAGGACGCAGGTTCGAAAGTGAGTCACGTCTTTCGGATGGTGAAGTTTAAAGGTCGGTCCCGGGACGTAAATAATCATATCTGATTGATACACATCTTTAACTAGATGGAATTCGACTGCGCGCAGTCGAAAATGATGCCTCCGTCATAGAGCAATTTTACCAACCAAAACAGAAGAAATTTTTCAAATTCAAGTTCATTTGTAATCCCTTAACAGGTTCTCAAAATATCGTGATTACAAGCAATTTCTCATATACATATATGACCCTTTGAACTTTGACCTCATGACCCTAAAATATACTCAGTACATTGGCTCTGCAAGATGTCCTGAGTTTAATAGTAATCTATCTGTCAGTTCTAATGAGAATGCGTTCACAAGCTATTTTTGCATACATAATGAGCCCATGACCTTTGACCTCATGACCCAAGAATCTACTCAGTTCATTGGCTCTGCAAGATACATACATGATCTAAGTTTGGCAGGAATCCATCAATCTGTTCTAATGATAATGCGATCACAAGCCATTTTTGCATACATAATGAGCCGCGTGACCTTTGACCTCATGACTCCAAAATCTAATCAGTTCATCGGCTCTGCAAGTAACATACATGACCAAAGTTTGGCAGGAATCCATCAATCTGTTCTTGAGATAACGCGATCACGAGCCGTTTTTGCATATATAAAGAGCCCTGTGACCTTTGACCTTTGACCTCATGACCCCAAACTCTAATCAGTTCATTGGCTCTCCAAGATAAATACATGACCAAAGTTTGGCAGGAATCCATCAATCGGTTCTTCAGATAACGCGATCACGAGCTGTTTTTGCATACATAATGAGCCCTGTGACCTTTGACCTTTGACCTCGTGACCCCAAAATCTAATCAGTTCATCGGCTCTGCAAGATACATACATGACTAAAGTTTGGCAGGAATCCATCAATCGGTTCTTCAGATAACGCGATCACGAGCTGTTTTTGCATACATAATGAGCCCTGTGACCTTTGACCTTTGACCTCGTGACCCCAAAATCTAATCAGTTCATCGGCTCTGCAAGATACATACATGACCAAAGTTTGGCAGGAATCCATCAATCGGTTCTTCAGATAACGCGATCACGAGAACGGGACGTACGGACGTACGTACGGTACGACGTACGTACGGACGGACGGACGTACGGACGGTACGACGGACGGACGGACGGACAACCCGAAAACATAATGCCTCCGGCTACTTCGTAACGGAGGCATAAAAACCGAATTAAACACACACACACGCACACATTCAGTAGGCCATGAATTGGCCAAGGTTCTAATAGTAAGCATACTAGAATACCTGTCTAGGAAAAAAAACATATAAATGCTATATCTAGTTACAAGACAATCTTATCTAACTTACACAGTTGTTTCTAAGCTCTGTCTAGAAATGCCTTGGCTCTCATAGTAGTCTCCAACACATTCAATCACAATCCTCGATACTCGCACTGCAAGATAAAATAAAAGATGGTACAAAATGGAAGCTAAAGGTCTAGTATACTAAGAAACAAGAGCTATCACTATGAACATGACGGACAAAGAAAGTGGACAAAATATACAGTTCCTCATTCTACCCTCAACAATTGCTATGGTAGACAAAGGAACATCCCTTCACTGCTATTATGTAAAACTCAGTAGAACAGGTGTCACATGCATATTCACCTGTTCTACACATTTTTACATAATAGCAGTAAAGGGATGTTCCTTCGTCTACCATAGCAATTGTTGAGGGTAGAATGAGGAACTGTATATTTTGTCCGCTTTCTTTGTCCGTCATGTTCATAGTGTATACAGTGAAACCTGTTTAGAAAGACCACTCAAGGGAAACATGAAAAGTGGTCTTTATGTACAGGTTTCCTAATTACAGATTTCAATGAGTAACCATATCCAAGGGAATGAACAAAGTGGTCTTTCTATACAGGTGGTCACTAAAGCAGGTTTGACGGACCATAA